>JAOANK020000038.1:851510-863109 GCA_026257165.2 Telfairia occidentalis | reverse complement strand
TAAATTCAAAAGATTAGGCAATGTAAGATATCAATTAAGAACATGAGATGCAAGGAAAATAATTAAGCAATTTATCAGACAAGGAATTTCGTCACAACATATACCAATATAATTATAAGAATAGTAAAAATAAGGAATTTACGTATAGTATCAATTTTATTTCAAGCAAAATAGATATCAGGATTTTTGCCACAAAAGATATTATCCCAAATATAAGAAGATACCAATTAGAAACATATGAGATACAAAAAAAATTTAAGCAATGTAAGGTCAAAAGAAAATCTTGAAGACATTGCAAACATTAGAGAGTCTTGAAGATATCGCATTTTTGGCAAGAAAATCAACTATCAAGTTACATGATCTAGGTGCGTTGTATAAATGAAAATTTCTCCCAATTTGTAGCAAGCTGTCGAACTTTTGTGATAAAAAAAGATATTTCCACTACAAGAAATTAGGTTTTCAGTGACGCATTAAGGCAAAATGCGTCGCTAAAACTTTCAGTGATGCGTGAACATTCGTCACAAAGTACGTCAGTAATACCGCATCTTATTTGGTATTACTGAAGCGGGGGGCATGTCGCAAAAAAACCCTTTTAGTGACGCGCACATGTTGCTGAAAATAACCTTTTAGCAACGCATGCATACGTTGCTAAATATTTTCTTTAGTGACGTGTAAAAGCGTTGCTAATACTTTCATATATAGCGACAACTTTTATGCGTCGCTAAAATCTTATTCTCTGCTCCTAATATATTCGTCGTTATATATAATTTGTGTGTCGCTAAAAGATTCAAATTTATTCCAAATTGCTACCATAACATCTTTGACATTTACTAACGTTACATAAAACTTTTAAAAAGTTATTTATTGTTTCATCATATAAATGAACATGTTATATATTGTCTTGATTAAATAAATGAACATGTTATATTATTGTCTCATCATATAAAATGACAAATTAATGAAACAATAAATCATTTCAACTAAATATAAAAGAAATAAACAATATTTTCCCACAAAGAGATCATCTCATTAAAAGGACAAGTTTACAAGTTCTAAAATAATTATCTTTATTAAATACATTGGTCATGTTAATAAAGATTGAAAACATAACAACAAAAGTAAAATGCACAACATCTTCATATTAATTGGTACAACAAAAAGTGATATTACCTAATGGTTGTGCAATACTTGAAACCCGAGGAATACATAACCTACAAAAGAAAATATAAAATAGTGTAAGCAAGAGAAGAATTGTATAGTGCAAAACAAACAAACATAAAGAAAACTTAACCTCATCATATGAGCAAATATTAACAAAGTGAACTACAAAACAAACATATCACAACTACCTAAAAAACTTGATAAATAAATGAACAAACATAAATAAATTAAATTCAACAATACTTAAAGAAACTAAAAATCAACTTACTAACAACCTATCAATTGAACATATCATACATGAACAATTACTTCAATAACTCCAAATAAACTCATCACATCATCAAAACTTATGTATGTGGTGTAAGCTATCACTGCCATAACACTTCAAACTCTTAGTGTTCAAATACATCATTACCTACCAAAGCTTCATGAACAAGTGAATAAACATAAGGAAATTAACTAAACATAAAGAATAAACATAAAAAAACTACAAACTCAACTTACTAAACATACCAAATGAACATATCATGTTTAAACAAACACTTCAATAACACCAATTGAACTCATAAAGTCATCAAAACTTATGCACGTAACGTAAGCTATGACTACCACAACACTTCAAACTTCTTAATATCCAAATACACCAAACACATTTATCAAGTCAACAAAACATATGGACATAACAATATAAGTTACGACTACCATAATTGCAAGATAGTCATAGTAAATTATGAAGTCAACAATATAAGTTATCAAGCCAAAGCACAATCTTTCGAACAACTATACATTTTTTTTTTAGAATTTTGCTTAAATTTTAATTTTTACTCTTATACTTATTTCAATGATTCAATATTATATAATCAGTAACATTCATATTTATTCATTAATCAGCTCAAAGGAGAGTAAAGTCAGAGTAGAAAATGACTCAAATCCAAATAATTGACATCATCGGATATAGCATTCTAAATGTAAATAAAATGTCCAGTTTTGTAAATGGGAAAATTACGAGCACCCCCAAGAACAAGATTCTCAAAATGAAAACATCGAAGATTCAATGAACTAAAAAAATGACTTGGCAAGAAATAGAAATAAACGGGAATAGTTACCTATCTCCATCATAATTCATACGTAATAAAAAGAGTAAAACATCAACATTGTGACTTGTGATCTTAAAATGACAATTTGGATGTAAGAATGAGTGAACATTTGACGATGAACTCTAACAAAACTCCCTTTTGATGATCAAAGGTTAATAGGGAATAAACATTTCATAAATAGAAAATGGATATTTGCATACATCTCTAATTACAATGGTAATAACCATGTCCACATTAATTCCACATAAATTTTAAAATGAAAAAAATGGCTAACTTAGCTTAGATAGTTTGAGGTAGAAAGGCTGATAGCTATGTTCTTTACCTTCTTCATTGAATTCTTGCACGATTAAAGCCAAATCTTCCCTTGCGTTCGACTTGTATTTTCAAAAACTATGAAGTTTCATTCAAAACAACTAATGCTTTCTCAGATTATTCCTCATATCAAAACAAGAATTCATTATCAAAAGAGAGTACAAAAGAGTGGGGATGAAGAAGCCCCAGGAGTCAAAGGAATTACAAAAAAAGCTTCCAGAATTTTGTGAGGTCCTCGTCTTGGTTATTCAAGATTCTGATGACGAACAAAGAGTCAGACTCCACAATAATGAGACTGTGAGAGTCAACCACCATTTCCTTCATACCCTCTAAGATTGCCAAAGTTTCTAGAATTTTCATGTCCCACTGCTTGAAAATCATTCGTTGACCAGCTCGGACAACATTACCATGACAATCACGAGCAACCCATCCGAGTCCCCCTATTCTAGTTGCTTCCGCCCAGAAGGCTTCCACATTTAGCTTCATCGATCTTTCTATTGGGTTTTTATGTCCTAAAACTCATTGGCATGTAAACATATTCTATTTTCAATAAAATAGTTTTTGAGGTTATTCAGTAAAGTCATTATTGAATAAAATAATTGATCTAGTATAATTCTATAATTCCAATAAACTAAAAACTCATGACTATATAATGAATACTTGAACTTTATGTAGAGACATAAAAGTGGATCATGTTCAAGTAAATAGTCAAAACGGTTTATAGTATAAAGATTAGACTGAGTACATTTTCTTGGGGACACTATGGAACGCAACCCGCTTTATATATGATACAAACGATGTGATTCTGAATCATTCATGTGGCGACATGCAAGTGGGAGCGTTCTATGCAATAAGTTTGCATAAGACCGGACTGCGAAATAGTCACTGTTTCTTTATAACACCATTTACTAAAATACTGACTAATTTCAAATTGATGTCCTAGATAACTCGATCTTAATCCTGAGCTAATTATGAACTTCTGTTTATTCAGGATTATCCTTTGATCTGCATGGGTGAGAGATGCCCAACAACGCCTACTCAATATGCCTCCCATTTTAGGGGTAAAACAGGGTAGATAGCTGGATACATAGTCTTGCAAGATGGAATTCATTCATACTCGACTTGAGGGATAGTAGAGAGATTGTTCCCTTAAGTGCTGATGCAGGTCTTGAACAAGGGGCCCCACCCTCTCATTGGCCCTAGAGGGAATCAATTTGGTGGTTGGACCACAAGCCAAGTTGTTCATTAGAGGGTCAGTGATACTTAAGAAACAAGAGGTAACTCAAAAGTAAAACAATAATAGACCCAGCTGAGATTACGAACAACCTGCGAAGGGTCGACTTACTGATCATGGTTATATCAAATGAACATAAATATATTTATAGTAAGAAGAGTGCAACTACGAGCTTTAGTGGAGTGACCCGTTAGTTAACGAATGTTAGTTAGCTAGGTTAAAAAGTTTAACCAGCTAATCTCAAATCGTTGGAGCTCATGATTTATAGGTCCATTAGATCCCTCGGCTAGCTCACATTGGATAAAACGTTAGAATAGTGTAGTAAATGAATTTGAAGTGTTCAAATTCGGTTTAGGGAGTGTACGTTAAATATATGTGATATATTTATTCTCGTGACGTTTGATTGCCAATTAAATGATCAAAGGGAGATAAAAATAACATTTAAATGAGATTTAAATGTTGTATATATGAATAGAGATTCATATTTGGAAAAACAGTTTTTTCAAAAACTGGGATCGGTGGCTAAATAATATTATTTTAATATTTGATATTAAAATAATTAAAAATTAAATTAAAAATAGTTTTTGATTTAATTTTTGAAATTATAAAATCAAAATGGAAAAAAGGAAAAAATTAAGAAAAAAAAAGGAAAACAAAAGGAGAATGGATTTTGGTGAAAATCCATTTTCACCCATTTTTCTATCTTCAATTGCCACCTCTTCTCCATTTAATTCATCACCATTTAAAGTGTCAAATTAGGATGAATTAGTTGTGCATGAAATCCTCTATAAAAGGGGATCAAATTCGTGCATAATAGAGATTTGATGAAGGCTTCAATTTTGCTCCCAATAGGTTGGTGTTCATGTGTTGAACAAAGCCATCCTTTTCCAATTCTCTCCCAAATTCACCACTTAAATGATCCTACCATCCCATTCTAAGGTGGGAGAATAGCTGAGAAGACTCTAGTGGTGGTCTGAGAGGTGTTCGTGACCCAATCTGCTGTAGAACAAGAGTGAATTTGAGCTACAAAGATATGTACACTAAAACTCTTGTTTTTCTAAGTTAAAAGCATGATTTTATCCTTTAAATTACTCTTATTTGAGTGCAATTGATCCTATTCCGCTCTGCTAGCATGTATGTACATCCTTCACCTTTTATAGGTCTGGTCTAGGATGTTGGTGCACTTTGAGATTGAATAGGTCTGTTGCTTTAGAGCCCCTCTCGAGCTTTCTTCAAATCCTGTAGATGGGCTTCAATTGCGAGTTGAAGAGCCGTGTGGTCTTCTGCTCCGCCCCTAAATAAGTGTTGGTTCCTATATTCTCAAATTCGCCACAAAATGATCATGAAAGTCTCCATGCTTTCTGGGTTTAAGTTCTTCCAAGCCCATTCAAAGTACACCATCGTTGTCCAACAATTCCTGAAATCACAACAAATAAAATCATTAGGATATAAATAATTACTTCATATATTTCTAGTTACCTTACAGCACCAGAATAGGTGTGTTGCCGTCTCAGCCGCTTTTCCACATAAGACACACCACGACTCAACCTGCACTCTTATGAATAAGTGAGTTCGAGTAGGGAATATATTCTGGCAAATTCGTCAACAACAAATTTTAACTTTTGGCGGGACCTTTACTTTCCAAAAACTTGTCATTGTTGTCTTAATGTCTCATCAGATGACTGAGATGTTGTGTTACAGGTCTCAAGAAACAATCCTAGCTTGTACACACTTTTCACCGAAAAGACTCATTTCGCATAATAGTTCTAAATTACCATATCTTCATCATGGATACCATTGGTGGGTATAACAAGAATCATTTCTCTTCTTCTAGGAATCTTGACCGACTCTCTCTTGTATCCAGTCACCCCTTTCATTTTTCAGATAACCCACGTTCCTACCCTTGAGTAAGTTCTCCACTCGCAATAGTTTACTATTGCCTGTTCTTGGAAGCCAAGGGTCACTTTCAATGTCAACTAGTTTTTCATTGCCTATTTTCCATCCATACCCCTTTTTAAACAACTATCTTCCCTACATAATACTTTCCCAAGGTGTATGATGGGTTAGGTGGCTGTGAGGAAGTTTCCTGATCTAAAGTATCTGCCTCTTAGCTGAATTCTAAATAGTAAGCTTGTAGGATTGCGTATGAGTCTCCAACTTTGTTTCACTAGCATAGCTTGATTAAAGAGCGCTATATCCCTGAAGCCGAGACCTCCTTGAGCCTTGCTTATGCACATTCTTTTCTAGCTCCTTCAATGTATTTTTTTATTTCCTTTGCTTGATCCCCACCAAAATTTTGCATAAAGGGAGTTTAACTTGTTGCAGAAGGATGTTGGCAGTTGAAAACACCCCATAGCGTAAGTAGGAATATAATTGCCTGTGCAACGACCTTGATTAAGATTTCCTTTTCACCTGTCGAGAAAAGCTCGACTTTGAAGCACTTTCCAAACTCGCTCCTTGATGTCCTGAAAGATTTGATTCTTATTTCGTCCTATTTGCGAAGGTAAACCAAGTATCTTCCCAAAGTGTTTGTTTCTCTTTTCTTTAAGACTTTGTGTATAAATTCCTTTGCTCGCTTTATTGTGTTCTTACTTACGATGAACATCAATTTCTCAGTAATTTAGTCTTAGTTGTATGAGGACACTAAATTACTTCTTAAAAGTTGTTGAAGACTAAAAAAAACTCTTATAAAAAAATTATTGAATGGTATAGAATTAAAAAAGATAAATATGTATATTACAAGTTACAACCCAAACTAATTTGATTGCAGGTAAAAAAGTTTTCTTTAAATTGCTTTAAATTACAAATATGTTCAGGTCAATTCGATTCTAACTCAAACTAATTTTAATATAAGCCATATAAAATTTCTTTATGTTTGTACCCAACCCAACCCAATGTACAGATAAATTACAATCTAACTTGATTCTTATGGTTTAAGTGGATTCATTAGGTATTTCATGTCATTCTTTGAACACCCTTTCCTAAACTTAAATTAATATTGGTTCTTCAATACTTTTATGTTAAACTGTTCACCCCTTTATTCTTCAGATACATAATGATCAAATTCCGGAATCAAATTTTATTTTGAAAAACAATATATATATATATATTTACAAATTTGATTAAAAAGAAACAATCTAATAGTTTCTTAAAAAGTGTCTAATCAATCCTTAAACTTTCAATTTTGTATGCAATATAAGTTTTTAAACTTTTAATTTTGCATCTAATGGATCCTTCATTTAATCAATATTTTTAAGAAACTCATCATCTTATTAGACACAAAATTAAAAACTTAGGGTCTTAGTAGACTTAAATAAGAAATTCTATAAATATATAAATTAAAATATATTTTAAAAATGTCACAACTTTTTTTTTCTTTCGAGTATAGCATAAGTTTGACTATGATTTAAATTATACTATTTTTGTAAAATTATAAACTCTTAACTATACTTGTAAATACATATTTATTTTATGTCATTTAAGTAAATACCTCAATTATTAAATTTTATATTTAATAGGTTGATTAATTTTAAAAATGTTAAATATATTAGAGAACTAATAGTACAAAATTCAAAGTTGAAACATTTATTTGATACTTTCAAAGTTTGAAACCTGATATTTTTTTTCCAGAGACTAACATTTCGGTCGGCCTTAAAAATGCTTAAATTAGCGATTAAATTTATAATTTAATATTTTTTAAAAAATTTGAAATTTTTTATTAGCTAGCATACACTATCACCCAGCTAGTTGATATCAGATAAACTTACCCTTTGACATTAAAAAATAATAATTTTTTTTTCAAAAAAGTGCCATTATTCTTGAACCACTCCCCACTCCCCACTCCCCACTCCCCATATTCTTCACTTCATTACAGTGAGAAACAAAAAAATGGCACTGAACAAGAACGTAATCGGAGGCATAAACTTCGTGGCGATGCTGCTGTCGGTTCCGATCATCGGCGCCGGAATCTGGCTGGCGACCCAACAGGAGAATGCGTGCATTCAGATTCTCCAATGGCCGCTCATCATTTTGGGCGTCATTGTTCTTGTGGTTGCGGTGGGAGGGTTCATAGGAGCCTTTTGGCGAATCACGTGGCTTCTTCTTCTTTACCTTGTCGCCATGCTTATTCTGATTCTGCTCCTCGCTTGCCTTGTGGGCTTCATTTACATGGTCACCATTAGAGGCTCCGGCCACCTCGAGCCCAATCGGGCTTATTTGGAATACCATCTCGATGACTTCTCTGGGTTCTTGCGGCATAAAGTTCGAAGCTCCTTTAAGTGGGATTTGATTCGTTCCTGTTTGAGTTCCTCTAGTATGTGTGCTGAGTTGAATCAAAGCTTTCGCATGGCTCAAGATTTCTTCAACGCTCCCATTTCCCCTCTCCAGGTATACCTTACTTTTACTTTCTTCATTATTATTCGCCTACGACCCACAACATTATTAATCTTTGTTCGCCTTTCCCATGAGTGAATGTTAAATGTGGTTAGGTAAGTTTACGTCACATTATATTTAATAAGTTCGACCAAATTGAATCGAGCCACCACTTAGGGTGGAAATAGCTCAGCCCACATGCATCATTTGATGAATGTACTCTCGAGTCTAATCGCTTCCTTGTCAACTACACTTTCCCCCTCCCTTGAAACAATGCTCTTCACCCTAAAGCTCTTCCTTGAATTGAGACAAATACAATAATCATTAATTCGCTTCAGGACTCCACACCTCCCTCGAGAGTATAATGGCAGCTAAGATGGAGCGGTGGAGAAGGAGGAGGATACTTAATGAGATCTATGAGCAACGAATTCCCGACACAAATTTGAAGAAATTAGGTCATTTAAGAGAAACAATATTTTTAATTTCTTAACCAAATTTCTAAGAGTTTGTGAATTGTGTGAAAGTAAGATATGCCAGAAGAAATTATTAGAGGAGACCATCACAATGTGACGGTCAATTTTACATTGTTAGATTTATTAGAAAGAAATTAAACCACTTTGAATTTATATCTACATGAAAATTTTTGAATCTAAATATAACTGTTAAGAAACAACACATTGTAACAGTCTCATTGAATAATTTCCTCAAATTTGGGAATCTAAAAGATCCATAGAATACAACTGAGTCAATGAATCTTAAAAATAGCATGAACTCTTGATCTCTCCATTGGAAAATCTAAGATTTTTGACTTAATATCTTTTCATTGAGTCCTCCTAAATTACATTTATCTATCCTAAAGATTTTATTTCAATTGGATTTCCTTCAAATTTGGGAAAACCAATTTGTCCAACCACATTATGAAAATTTTTCCATACTACTCTCATGTATTAACTCATGTCGCAACATTATCTAATGATATTTGGTTCAACACCGCTTAGGAATTATTTACTGATAGAAAACCTTTAGCATGGAGCATGAGAATAACAAAAACAAAAACTTTTTCTTTTAAATTTCTAACAACTCAGTAAGTATTAAAAAGTTATTGTCATATAATTGTTTGTTTGAAAATGGAAAACCCCATCAATTGTTTGATTCGAACAGTCAGGTTGCTGCAAGCCGCCGACGCTGTGTGGGTACACATTTGTGAACCCAACATATTGGATAATGCCCATTAACAATGCTGCCGACATGGATTGTTTGAAGTGGAACAACGACCAAACTCAGCTCTGTTACGCCTGCGACTCTTGCAAGGCTGGTTTGCTTGAGAGCTTGAAGAATCAATGGCGGAAGGCTGATATCGTTTTGCTTTTGGCCCTCGTCGCTCTCATTTCTGTCTATTTGATTGCTTGTTGTGCCTTTCGGAATGCCAAAACTGATAAACTCTTTGAGGAGTACAAGCAAGGCCATGGCCGACGCCGAGACCAAGGCTATGTGTGAATGGATTGTATTTTGCTTGGTTACGTTGTTTTCAAATGTTTGCACAAAACAATGGGGATCTTTAAAGTGCTTGTTTGATGAGATTAAATTGGGAGATGGAGCTTTGGAAGGATCCAGATGAAAGCTTTTAAATGTCTGTTTGGTAACGTTTTTCATTTTCTATTTCTTTGTTTTTATTTAAAGAAAAGATAAAATTGCATTTCATTACCGAAATGAGCGAGAAGAAACTAAATTTTATTTTAGACATTTGTATATTGTTTTTCTGAATACATTTCCTCAAAATGAGAAACAACTAATAATTATAGTTACGGTTAAATGTTCAAGTTTCTTAACACTTGAAAATAAAGAAACGGAAAAGAAACAAGAACATTATTGAGAATGATTTTTTTTATAGAAAAATACTTGGCTGCATACCAGTATTAATTTTTTTTTTACATCACATACAAGAACTTTCAAAGTAAAAACATGGTTGGTTCTATTTGGCCATTCATGACGATTTCTTTTTAGTTCAATAACATGTGAGTATGGAAATTTGAACTTATCATCTTTTAGTTGGAGAGCTATGTTTTACTCAGTTGAATTATGCGGGTGATATATTTAACTCATTATATTATATGTGTGGTTGAGTGAATTACTATAGCAAAGGGGAAGGGGCTTTGATTAGGGTTGAAATTTGGGAAAAAGGAGGACATGATTTCAGGAAGGGGCACCGAAAGCTGATCATTGCTTTTGAAAAATGGTGACAATATTATGGAATCACAAGGTGACTTTTTGGAGCTACGTACCATTTTCTTGGGCTTCGAAACTTCTTTGTCTCATTTGCTGATCACTAAATTCGTTTCCCACATTTATATGAACAATTCATGTAAATTAATTATGCTAATTACATATACTATGTAGAGTTTGAATCTTTTTTCTTATTAATATATCGTAAAAATAGCCTATGTGTTATAATAAATATGTAAAAGTTATAAATAGTCTATCAATGTTATATGTGATGTTCATAAATAGTAGTAACTCAAAAGGTATAAATGCACGACTTGAATAGAGCACAATTGAATTTATATTTTTGTTTGAATGGTACAAAGAAAAAGAGAAAAAATTTTTGGTTCTTGAATTTTGACTTTAACTTCCATTTATGTCACTAGCTTTCAAAATGGTAAAGTTTTAACCATAAGTTTTGAGTTCAGTTTTTCTTTGGTCTATATAATTCAAAATGTTATACACTTTTTTACTATTGAGTTTTTACTAATGCTTACTTTTGGTCTTTACCATAACAGATTGTGAGTAACTTTCATAGAATGTCACTAGAAGATTTTATAGTTTTCTCAATGCACAAAATCGTCGCGTACGTAAACCAAATCAAACACTAGAATAACATTATATCGACGACAAAAAAACGTTAGGAAAACGTCGTCGAGGTACGTTTTCTTGACGTTTTTTCCAAAAACGTCAGCTATTTACTCCTGCTTTGCCGACATTTTACACAAACATCAGCGAAGGTACCCTTATCCTCCGATGTCTATTAGTGTCGACGAAAGGGAAATATATGAGAATGATTGTTCTGAGTTAGAGTCTTATCGAAGGTACGTTGCAAAAAAAAAAAAGATAAGTGATTTTTGGTTCTCTATATTCCAAAATACACTTATATATAATATATTTATTATGTATTTTTTTTAAAAAAAAAATAGGCCGCATCAGAGAATGATTCGTTCTCAAGCAAATACTACATTTGAACAAAGACACCAAATATAATTTTTTGGCTGGTTCAAGTACCATATTTACTCAATACATTAAAGAGGGGAGCTATCTGATGATCTCTACTCCATTGCATTTGGGTCTAATAACCAAGCACGTTCTTATAGTGGCTGCATTGTGAATGGAGTTTGCTTCCACACTAAAGTGTTGAGGTTGATGCCCTAAACCT
>JAOANK020000038.1:822703-835769 GCA_026257165.2 Telfairia occidentalis | reverse complement strand
AAACCCCCCCCCCCCCCCCCCCCCCCAAAAAAAAAAATTAATATATATATATATATTCTTTTATTATAGTTGATGAAAATTATGCAAATATTTATCATTTTAGGAAGAAAAAAAAAAGGTAAATTAAGGTAATTTGGGTTATGATAATAGTTTAGTTTCTCAAAAGGTAATTAAAATGTGATATTTTGGTTATTTAAAATCTAATAAATGATATTTGGAGTTTTTTTTAGTTTAATAACATGTGGAGTGAGGAGATTTGAACTCATGATCTGGTCGGAGAAATATGCTTTTAACTAGCTGAATTATGCTCAGTTGGCCGATACTTAGAGTTGTTTGTTTTTGAGTAGGTAGGTGGGAATTTGAATTTAATTTTACAATTTTGCTTAAGTTTTTTTTTTTTTGGTTAGTTTAATTATTGATCCTGGTCAGGTGTAATGTTTTTGAGTTGGTAAGGTTCTGAACAGTGAAAGGGGAAACATTTGGGTGAGGGATTGTTTTGACAAAATTACATAACGGCATCAATGGGAATCTGCCACGTGTGACAAGAATGGATTATCGAAAAAGATAACAGACCAATCAGACCAATCAGGGAGAGCGCGTGAATTTCAAATGCGTCAGAGTGGAACGAAGGATGGAAGAACAGAATCCTAATTAAGCTACTCGCGAGTAGGACTCAGCCGGCTTTTTCCAATCCCGGTTACTCCCCCGATTTAATCGGCGATTCATTCTTACAGCTTCCGCTTTGCGCTTTCTGTCTGTTTCTCTCTCTCTCTCTAAACTAAAATTCAACCTAAATGCATTGGAAATAAATCTTAAAATTCTGAGATGCAGCCCAAATTTTTTGTGGCTTCCTTCGAGAATCTCCCCCATTTTTCTTCTTCACCTTTCACCTCCATCGTCGAGTTTCGACCTGTACCTGTACGGTAACTCATCAGTCGGGTCAGTGTATGGAATGACGGACTACCGATTACCGCCGACGATGAATTTGTGGGCGGAGGAGAACGCCTCGATGATGGACGCATTCATGAGCACGGATCTGAGTTCGTTCTGGGTTACTCCGCCGCAGCCGCCGACGCCGTACTCCTCTGTGCCCACTTCGGCGGACCCTAGTCATAGTAAAGGCGTGGGTCAATCATCGCCGCCGTCGTCCGTGGCGGTTTTCAACCAGGAGACTCTCCAGCGACGCCTCCAAGCTTTGATTGAAGGCGCTTACGAGAACTGGACCTACGCCATCTTCTGGCAGTCTTCGTACGACTACTCCGGCGCATCCGTGTTGGGGTGGGGCGATGGGTACTACAAAGGCGAGGAAGATAAAGGGAAAGAGAAGGCCAAATCGACGACCTCCAAGGAAGAGCAAGAGCACCGTAAGAAGATACTTCGCGAGCTCAACTCCCTCATTTCTAGTTCCCCTTCCTCTGAAGACGACGCTGTCGACGAGGTCGTCACCGACACCGAGTGGTTCTTCTTGCTCTCCATGACTCAGTCCTTCGTCACCGGCGTCGGATTGCCAGGACAGGCGTTTTTCGACTCCAACCCTATTTGGGTCGCCGGCTCTGATCGCCTTGCGAGCTCGTTCTGCGAACGGGCTCGTCAGGGTCAGGAATTTGGGTTGCAGACCATGGTGTGTATACCCTCGGCAAATGGTGTCGTCGAATTGGGGTCCAATGAGCTTATTTTCCAGACTTCCGATCTTATGAATAAGGTTAGGGTTTTGTTCAATTTCAACAATCTGGAGGTGGAGACCTGGCCAATTAGTGGTGTTGACCAAGGGGAGAACGACCCGTCTTCGCTTTGGATTAGTGAGCCATCAAACGCCATTGAAATTATTAAGGACCCTGTGAATAGTAATAACAACACTGTTGCCTCAGCTCCCCCTCCGACCGCCACAAATAACACCCAGCCGATGTCGAAAATTACACAGATTGAAACCCCCCCAAAATCCAGTGTTGTAACTGAAACGCCGAGCTCTGTTCCTTCCCAAAAGAGCCAACAGAGCCACCGACAGCCGCAGCCGATTCACACCCAGAGCTTCTTCACCAGGGAATTGAACTTCTCTGAATTTGGGTACGAGAATAACAGCTTGAAGGATGGGAATTCGCATTCCCTGAAGCCGGAATCCGGTGAGATTCTGAACTTTGGGGAGAGCAAGAGGAGTTCTTACCCCAACGCAGACAACTTGGCTTCGGGAAATTCCCAATTTGCAGCGGATGAGAATAAGAAGAAGAGATCCCCCACTTCACGTGGGAGTAACGAAGAGGGGATGCTTTCGTTTACTTCTGGCGTGGTTCTTCCATCCTCTGGCACCGTGAAATCAAGCGGTTGCGTTGCCGATTCCGATCACTCCGACCTTGAAGCTTCGGTGATCCGTGAGGTGGAAAGTAGCAGAGTTGTGGAGCCGGAGAAACGGCCTCGCAAAAGGGGTCGAAAGCCAGCAAATGGTAGAGAAGAACCACTGAATCACGTTGAAGCAGAGAGGCAGAGGAGAGAAAAGCTAAACCAAAGATTCTATGCTCTTCGCGCTGTGGTTCCAAATGTATCAAAAATGGACAAAGCTTCACTTCTCGGCGATGCAATCTCTTACATCAATGAGCTCAGGGGGAAGCTTCAAACTGCAGAGTCAGACAAGGAGGATTTGCAGAAGCAATTGGATTCAGTGAAGAAGTTGATGATGTCTAGTAAAGACTCTTGCATATCAAGCTCAAATCAACCCCCACCAGATCAAGACGTTAAATCATCAAGTATCCATGGAAACGACGACGGTATTGAAACCGATATCGATGTGAGGATAATCAGTTGGGACGCGATGATCCGAATCCAATCCAGTAAGAAAAACCACCCCGCTGCACGGCTGATGGCGGCTTTGGAAGAACTGGACTTGGATATTAACCACGCGAGCATTTCAGTTGTCAATGATCTGATGATCCAACAAGCAACCGTCAAGATGGGGAGTCGATTATACACTCAGGAGCAGCTAAGGATAGCTCTGTCGTCGAAAATAGGTGCAACTCGATAGCCATTGTTATCTCCTTGTCTGAAGTAGCATCGGATTAGAAGAGCTCCAGCGGATACTGTTCTAATGGCGTAAGCTCTGTAATATATTGTTCTCTACTTGTCCTTTGGTATTGATGTTTTAGTATTTATGCGATTCTGAGATGATTCACATGGAGGAGTTGAAAGTTAGAAATGGAGGAGAAAGAAGAGGATAGTGGCTCTACTCCATTCATGTGAATATAGTTAAAAGCTTTCTATTATTGTATATATACAAAGCCATAAATCTGAACCTGCAGAAGTTTCTGCATTTGGGCAGTTAAATTATTTCCTATGACATGTCTTCTGTAAGATTGTAGTTTCATGTTATTCCTCTGTAAAACTCTATCCAGAATTTTCTCTTGCTGGATTGAATGACAACGGATTCTAATAGAAGAAGATCTCCTGGTTGATTTTATGCAGATTAATGATAATACTGAATTTGTGAACTTGGTTTCTGTATTCTGAATGTTGAAAGTGAACCCAACTTCGAAATTTGTGTTGGATTGAAAGGGAAAAAAAGAGTTGGTGGCCTCTATAACATCCTGGGGTTCCATGGCAATCAAATCAAACCATTTAATCTTAACTTGAGTATAGTTCAATTGATTAAGTAATGTATTCTCGACTAAAAAGTTGAAGGTTTAAATCATCATTCCAACGTGTGGTTGAACTAAAAAAAAATTCAACCGTTTAATATCAAGAAACCAAATCAGACCATTGGGTTTGTATGCTTCTTTGCATTGTTTAGGGATGTAAGTGTCACGTGAAAGTGGAGTAGTTTAGGTCATTTTTGCCAATGTTGAACTGATATGTTTGTTTAATAGAGAGAAAAATTATCCAACCAGAACAAAAATTCACCTAGTTAAGGCATGTCTTGCCGACTAAAAGGTCATGAGTTCGAATCTTCACCTCTACATGTTATTGAACTAAAAAAGAATACAAAGAAAATTTGATACCGAAATCGAAAATTTTGAAAATTGAATTGTCTTGAACAGATCACTCAAAAAACTTGCTGACCAAATCTCCAAAATCAAACCAATTGAGTGTTTAGTTCATTTTAGCTTGCACGTTTAGTATTATTTGAAGTTTGTCCAATTGTTTTCAATAACAATTTTAAAATCCAATGTTTGCTTATTTAATTAAAATATATTTTAAAAAAAGTGCACTTAAATCTCACAATTTAACTATAAAAATGTTAAGAACAAATTTTGATTCATCTTAAACTCCAACCCAACAAACAAAAATACAAACGCTAACATTACAAAAGAAAATTCACAATAACAAAAAGTTCGCAGATACATCGAATCAATATTTTAACTTATTCAGGCTAAATTTGAATTTCTATATATTTTTAATAGGAAAACATAAGTTGATAATTTGGAGAGTAATTAACTAGACTCTTGTAATACTTCTCCTAGATCTATCGCTGTAATATTGACAACAAAATAATTATGATAATTTTTTTTATAGAAAAATAGAAATTTACAATTTAAACCAATTAAATATAAGTTTAACATAAATAAAAAAGAAGGAATAAATTTGAAATATAGCGTAATAACTACGACATTCATGAGTCATTGACCAAACATCTAACTGAATAAAATTTTCTGTTTATTGATTGTCTGTAGTATAATTCACTTTAACAATTTAATGTCAAATCAGAATAAAATAATCTTGGAAAGAACCTAATAATATATATATATATATTTATTTGTCTCCATTTGCTTTATGAGCTTTGTGTTCAATTAATTTAAAGGGCAGCCGAAGGCAAAAAGTAGGCGATAGAACATATTCATTATTCAATTGACTTGATTCTTACTATCAGACGGATCCCCTTCACAGTCCTTTCTAAATTTTAAGGGGTAAAACAAATCAAAATTTATTCCTCAACTTAATTTTTATCATAAATTTTTAATTTTATCAAATTACAACTTAAATTTTAAAAAATGTTACAATCATTTACCTTAAACTTTAATAAATGATGTAATTTTTATCATTGATTTACATTTGAAAATTTGTTAAAAATATTTTATATGCGTTTCATGAATTAAAAAGCGTATATTAAGTATGAAGTTGATGGAATTTAGGAAAAAAAAAGTGTCACAAACTTTTTGTGTTGTTTAATGGTTGTTGTGAATTAATTCAACTTAATTTTATACTACACTTGATTTTGGTGGACATTTGTAAGTTTTAAAATATTTTTACTTATTTTATTATTATTATTATTAAACTTAGTGAGAGAATTTAGCAAAAATTGAAGGAAGTGTAAAAATAGAAATACTTAGTTTAAGTCAGTTTAATTTGATTAAATAGAAGGTCTACTGTGTGAATTGATACATCATGCAAATATAAATTGATTTTTTCCTAAATAATATAATAATCTTTTATATGTTACAAAATAAACTATTGTATTGTATGTATCCTTTTTTGTATTTTGGTTAAATGATTTATATATTATTTCGAGAAAAAAAAATCATAATATAAAAAACAATAAACCTACTATTTTTGTAATTTTTTTTTTTTTTTTTGAGTTCAACAACACGTGAGATTGGGGATTCAAAGTCATGATCTAAGAAATATGTCCTAACCTGTTAAGCTATACTCAGGTTGGCTACTATTTTTGTAATTATTTCTAACAATTTTTACTTTATAACTTTACTTTAACGCGCCAAACCAAGCGTAGCTCAATTGCTTAAGGCATATATCTCTAATAAAAAGGACATGGATTCAAATCTCTAACCCCACATATTATTGAACTAAAAAAATAAACTTTACTTTAATGCTATTGTAGATCACTACATGAATATTATATGCTTGATTCTTAAAATCTGTGAATACAAAATTCTTTTTTTAGTTCAACAACATGTGGGATGAGGATATGAGCCTCGAACCTTTTAATATTTAATTTAACTTCGTTATTGAAGGTTTCATGAAAGCTTATTAAGCCACATCATAGTCTTCAATAATGACAAAATTACTGTTGATGCATGGAAATTCTTGAGGCTAACGTGGGTTGAGTGGTAGATGACTTTGGATCAGCAAAAGGTGGACGAGGTGAGGTGGGGTAGTGATGACCACACACCGACGCTCAAGTGAGTCAGGCAATTGAATTGAGTAAGGAGTTTACTCAAGATCTCAGTGCTTACCTTTTGCTTCTAGTCTGCATGGTAATATACTTGGGTGAATGTGGATCTTGGAAAGAAAATTTCACCTCGTCTATCGTGATCCGCAGCAAAGGCAGGGTTGATCAGGGGGAGTAAATCTCTCCTAATTACGCCCTGTCCGGCATAATTCTCGAATGAAGGCGTTACCTTCCAAGGCAGCCTCATCTCGCCCAGTTGAGCTTAACGTGCCTCACCTCGGATGCTCCCGAGGTGGATCCACTTTCGTCTTTCTACGTGGCATTCCCTAGTTGTCCAGGTGACTGGTGGTTTTTCACCCCCAACATTGGCCCCTTACTTTGTGCTCGGTGAGTCTCTGTGGGATACACAAAGTAGAGTATGTCTTCTTTAGGGGGGTGTGAGACACTTTTTAAGTGGTCGCCCGAGCTCGCTCCTCAGTTGGTCTTCAACCGAGGCCGCATTCGATGCTCGTCCGTTATTGCTTTTAAGGCACATGAAGCATCGCGCTTGTTGGTTGGAGAGACGTTTCGTCTCTCAGAGCGGCGACCATCATTGTGCCTGTTGATTTAACGGCTAGGCAGGGCCTCTGGGGCTATATAAGGGTGGTCCCCCACATCAGCCAGACCACAACTTTAAAGCTCTCGATCCATGCTCACAGCTCGGCCTTTTTCTTAGGTTAGCCTTCTAATCCCTTTCCTTCCTTCTACAAAATCTCGTTATCTGTAGGATGTCTAGTGATAGAATCAGTTTAAGGTATAGCTCGGAGAGTAGCGATGACACATCTTCTGAGGCCAACACTTAGGGTCGAGGTGATGGTCAACCAACATCTTCGCTTTTACTTCGACCCTAGTCTTGCCCCTCCAAACTATCCTTAGGTTTAATGGCCAGTCTTAGAGAGAAATATTTAATTTTCGACAACATCAAGATTAGGTTACCAATCTCTGGGGAGACATTTGAAAACCTTCCACCGGGCTGTGTCACCTTTCATCCTCAGATGTTTGCCCTTAACTATTTTTATCTAGGGTCGGGTTAGCTCCTGCTCAGCTCATCCCCAACGGCTGAGGGATGTTGCTAGGATGTTAAGTGCTATAGAGGCACTTCGAAAAATCCAATCTAGACGTTGACCAAGCCTTGAACGTGTTTTCCCTTAAGGTTCATCCTCGTGTCCCTAACTGTTTCTATGTCGCTTCCCATCCTAGCGTCAAGATTAAAGTACGCGGTCCTACCTTGGCCAAAGATTGGAAGAACCAATGGTTTTATGTTTTGGAGAATGGTTCACACTCAATATGAAGGAGGGTTCGATCTGTGAGGTCTTGGTTGAGTTTGGGTTGCCAAGTGAGTACTCTTCCTCCAGCTCAGCTGGGATGACCTTGTGTATTTTTTAACTCACATACTTTATTTCTTTTGTAATTCTTCTGCCGCATCCTGAGCCTGTTAACATAGTTTTGCACTTGGTGATCGAGGTGGCTTCCAAGCTTGCCCCAAAGCTTGCCACAACAACGTACTATTGGACGAGAAACACCTCGTCGAACACTGTCTCCGAATCCAACTAGTGTAAGGAAAGCTTGGACCTCGGTTCTTTTTTTTTTTTTTTTGGGTACTGACACATGTGCCTCTAAGGGAGATGTCTGCTAAATTATCGACCTTTCAATAGAGGCAGTGCAAACGCCTTTGAGAAACTAACAGCACTGGTCCCTCTAACTAAGGAGCGAGGGCCGAGCAGCCACCTCGGAGCTTGGTACCTCTTATTCCCTTGGTGGTTTTGCTGCCGGCTGCCCTTGTTGAGGTTGTTCAAGAGACTCATGTCATGCCTCCAGCTTTCGCCAACGAACCTGCTGAGGTCCCAACTCATCGGCAGGACGAGAAGCGACATCCCGTCCTCCTGAGGTGGCGGTCTTTTCTTCTGACTCTGAGCTTCCTCCTCGGTCTAATGCAGAGGGGCCACTGGAGTTTGATGTCCCTCTGGTGGCCACCTTCCAAGAGTTTGACGTCGAGGTGGCAGTTGGGAATGCCATCCACTTCATGATGGGGCGAGCTTTAGGGAGAGTGGGTCTCAACCTCCAACACACTAATCAGCTGTTGAGACGCTCATGCCACGAGGTGACTCATGTGAGTTGGTTCTTTTGATTTTCCTCCTACATTCTTAACCTTACGCTTATTTAACTGACAAGAATTTTATGCAGGCCCTCGTGTCACTTTGTGGAGGGATCGTCAAGGGGAGCATTGAGATTCGAGAGCCGACCTAGAAAACTATTACTGACCAGACTCAGGTTTGGATTTTCAAAGATAAGAGGCGTGATGCTGAGAAAACGGGTCGCGAAGTTGTGGCAGCGAGAGCCAAGGTGGACACCAAGCTTGCAGCAGCCTTGCAAAAGGTGGAGTCTTTGAAGGGTCAGCTCAATGCCCTTATGCAGAAGATGCGAGATGCCCAAAAAGGGTGGAAGGTCGTCAAGGATGAGCTGAAGGCGGAGACGTTTTGAAGAAAGCTGCCAAGGAGAAGCTGGTGCAGGCCGAACTAACGCATTTTGACGCTTCGCTGTTGACAGCAGCATTCGAGGAGCATTTCGGCACTCATGAAACGCATAAGGAGTGGGTGGCGTGTGGACTGAACTACACCTTGGAAAAGGCCGAGGAGCAATTCCCCAATTTGAACAGCAGGGCCATTCCAGCTGTCTATGAGGCAGATTGGGCCATCCCTGCCTCGGTGGTGGAGATGTGGCACCAGCTAACAAAGCTCCTCCCCATACTATGCCGAGCTGCCTCCAGATGAGGATGATTTAGACCCCCTCGAAGACATACTAGTCTAGGGTAGAGTTAGGTTAGGTTGTAGTCCCTTTCCCTTTGGCTTCTTGTATTCCCTCCGACCTTTTATGTTTGGTTGTTTTTCTACATAAAAACTTTTAATTTTTTGTACCACTTTGTTCCTTTAATGAAATGAAGTTATCTCTACTCACTTAGACTTATCTTTTTCGCTTAAGTGAATTTTCTTTTGACTGATCTCCGTCGTGAGTTCGAAGGTCATACCCATACCGAACTCTTTTATCTTAGGATCATCTATGAGCCAAATGCTCACTCAAACTTGACTATTTTACTCAAGTGAATCTCCTTGTGGCCGATCTCCGCCGTGAGTTTGGAGGTCTAGTCTGATGTCGAACTCTTTTTACCTTGCATCATTATAACTCTGGATTTGAGGCGTCTTCATTGGGATTTGGAGTCGCTAGTTTCCTAGGATTTTGCCTCTTTTTTAGGAAGTCACGAACTCCGAGGAGGTCAGAGGGAGCCTAGAAATAGGCTGCTTTTCCTTCGTATTCTTCTTATCTCCGTCCTTTCCAAGAAGTCAAATGTTTGGTTCTGAGGAGCGTAATGGAGCCTCGTCCTTTACTGACCTTGAGTCTCCTATTTATATCTCAAGTCCCATTTAGTAAACCTCTCATGGAGCTTGGCCATTGATCAGATGGAGGCTACGGTGGCTCCTACGAACGAAGCTTTCCAATCCGATATGGTGGATCGCATTCATAAGAGGAGGAGTTTGAGCATCGTCCGGCTATTCGTAAAGTGACCTAAGCTCGTCTCACCCATGAGCTTAGGCAGGCTGATAGCCTTGGCTTAAATCTCGCTCTCCAACTGCAATCAACAGAGCTCGAGTTGGAGTTAGTGCGGAGCGGTCGCGCTCCACCGGTGCCTAACCTTAGTGAGTCCCAAGCCTACTGCTTCGACTTGACGGAGCACCATAGGCCTGAACTTACTGTGTCATCAACTACCAAGGTGGAACTTCTCTCTACAATTAGATCCTAGCATGCCAGCCGAGAGTGGCGTTCGCCCTCACATTGAGTAGGAAAGTATTTAATCCAGTTCGGAGGGCTGACTCGAGGTGGTGAGTCGTCGTTCATTTTCCTCCTCATTGAGGGCTTGCTTTGTCGTAGTCTTTAAAACTTAGGATCTCATTGTAATAAAGCCAACATCAGGGTTGTTATAATAAAGCCGACCTTAATTAGGATTGTGTATTAAGATTGATTTTATTAATAAAATATGCTATTTTCTATATCTCATTTCTCTATTTTCGCTCGCTTATCGTATTAATAATATGAGTAGTAGGGCTCCATTTGAGAGGACCCCATTCGAGAGGGACAAATGTTTGTCTCAAATTGGGTTTTCTTTACTTATCAAATATTTAACTTAGCGTTGCGTCGAGGTGCAAGCATTTATTGACAATATATTCAATCGGCATTCCACGGGCGAGGTAGGACCTTCCCGTTTAGGTCGGATAGTGTGTAGGTTCCCCATTGGCAAAGTTCATTCACCTCCTATGGCCCTTCCCAGTTCGGTTCCAAGGCGTCATGGTGTTGGAAGACTTTTCTTAGGACGAGGTCACCGATCTTGAATTGGCGAGGTCGGATGCATGAGTTGTAGAAGCGGACTATTCGATTACGATACTTGGTGTGTTGGAGCTTGGAGTTTCGGCGAGCTTCTTTCAGAAAGTAAAGATGCAATTTCAAGACCTCATCATTTTGAGATTCTGAGAATTCTAATGTGCGCGAAGAAGGGAGGCCAATCTCTATAGGAACCACGGCCTTGGCCCTAAATTCCAAGGTGAATGGGGTTGCTCTCGTTGTTGTTCAGGTGGTGGTTCAATAGGACTAGAGGACCATCGAAAGCGCCTCAGCCCAGACGCTCTTCAACTCTTCTAGTCGTGTCTTGAGTCCACGCTTGATAATTTTGTTCACCGCCTCCACTTGTCCATTCGCCTGAGGATGTGTAGGTGATGAGCTGAAGTGCTTCATGTTGAGCTTCTTGCAGAACTCTCTGAAGCTGGCGTTATCAAACTGGCGCCCGTTATCGGAGATGATATCGTAAGGCACCCCGAATAGGCACATTATGTTCTTCCATATGAAGGCATTGATCTTCTTCTCTGTTATAGTTGCTAGGGCCTCAACCTCCGCCCACTCAGTGAAGTAGTTGACGACAACCACTACGAACTTGGTTAAACCTTTGCTAGTGGAAAGGGGTCCGATGAGTTGTATCCCCCATTAAGCAAATGGACAAGGACCTTTGATTGGCGAGAGAGTGGTTGGAGGTTGCCTTGATACCAAGTGACCCTTTGGGTGTAATCGTATCGATGAGCAAAGGCTCGAGCATTGACCCCATCGTCAGTCAATAGTATCCTTGTTGGATAAGCTTCGCGGCAATCGAGCGACCTTTGGAGTGGTTTTCGTAGACGCCCTCATGTACTTCTCTCATCACATATTCTGCCTCATCTGGGTCGAGGTACCTCAGAAGTGGCAATGAGAACCCTCGCTTGTATAATACCTCGTCCGTAAGAAGTATTGTGATGCTTTGCGCTAAATCGTCCTAGCCCTGAGACGATCTACTAGTACATCTCCCTAAAGGTAGTTCTGGATGGGATCCATCCAGCATGGAAGGCGCACCTGAGTACACAGGGCTTCGACCTCATTCATGGCAAGTCTAGGTAAGATCTCCACGGTTACTGTCCGAGATAGTTTTGTTTCGAATGTTGAGGCTAGCTTTGCCAAGTAGTCGACTTTGGAATTTTGTGAGCAAGGTATTTGTTCTATAGTGAACTGGAATCTAGCTAGGAGTGCACGCACCTTCTTCAGGTACTTCGCCATTCTTTCGTTTTTGGCCTAGTATTCCTCGGTAACTTGATTCACTATGAGCTAGGAATCACTTAGGATGCATAATTTTAAACTCCCAAGGCTTTGGCCATTTTGAGGCTAGCTATCAACGCTTCATACTTCATTTCATTGTTCGATCCTTGAAATCTGAAGTGTAGGGCATACTCGAATCTGGCCTCGTCGGGTGAGAATAACAAACTTCCCGCTGCAGAACCTTTTTCGTTTGATGACCTGTCAATGCATAGAGTCCAGGACTTCTCAAATATTGCGTGCGTTGGAGGTGGGGTAAGCTCGGCGATGGAGTCCGCTACTACTTGTCGTTTGACCAAGGTCAAGGGCTCGCAGCGGATGTCATAGTCGCTAAGCTCAACGACTCAATTCATCAGCCTCTCTGAAACGTTAAGCTTGTGCAGCACTTGCTTGAGGGGTAAGTACGTGAGCACGATTATCTAATGTGCATAGAAGTAGGGGCGGAGCCTTCACGCCGACGTGACTATGATTAAGGCTATCTTCTCGAGGTCTAGATATCTTGTTTCAACACTAATGAGGGTCTTGCTCATGTAATAAATAGGTTTTTGAACCCCATCCTCTTCCTTGACCAAGGTAGAGCTAACCGCAATGTCAAAAACGACCAAGTAGAGCTGGAGCTGGTCCCCTTTAACGGGCTTCACGAGGAGCAGCGCTGAGCTTAGGTACTCTTTTAGCTGAGCAAGGGCTCGACCGCATTTCTCAATCCACTCGAAAGGTTCCTTTTTTCTCAACACCTTAAAGAAAGGGAGGCATTTGTCGGTGGCTTGGGATACCTACTGGTTGAGGGCGGCGATTTGCCTATTGAAGCCTTGCAGCTGCTTGAGGTTCCTAGGAGCTTCCATGTTCAAAACCGCTTTGATTTTGTTGGAGTTTGCTTCGATCCCGCTCTGGTGAACCATGAAACCCAAGAATTTCCTCGACGCAACATCGAAAGCGTACTTAGCAGGGTTCAGCTCCATCTGATATTGTCGAATGACAACGAACACTTCAGCCAGGTCAGCCTCGTGTCGATCTGAGGTGACGCTCTTGACCAGCATGTCGTCGACATAGAGTTTCATATTACGACCGATCAGGTTGGCCGACATTTTGTTGACCATGCGCTGGTATGTCGCTCTATCGATTTTCAAGCCGAAGGGCATCGTCTTGTAGCAATACAGGCCTTGGTCGGTGATGACAGACGTATGCTTCTGATCTGGCACGTGCATTTGAATCTAGTTATATCCAGAATAGGCATCCATGAAGGTCAAGAGCTCG
>JAOANK020000038.1:785733-797266 GCA_026257165.2 Telfairia occidentalis | reverse complement strand
AAAAAAGAACAAATCGAGGGGGCACGTGCCCCTCAGCCCCGATGTGGATCCACCCCTGTAACCATATGGTAGGAAATCATAGGAAAAAAATCAAAATTAAATATGAAAAAGATCAATTATTAAATCCTATTTGATAAAAGGTTTATTTATAATAAAATAATTAAAAAGCAAAGTATCTTTCTTTTCTTCTTTATACTTCCATATATAATATATTTTGGTCCTTACAATTTTTATAAGAATTTCTTTTAGTCTTTACTACTATTTTTTTTTATTTATACAAGGATCTTAAGTTACGAGTTAACAAATTCATTTCATATATAATTTAAAATAAAAATATAAATGTGGACACGAGAATTTAACTACATGGAATACTTATCCAAAATTTAAAGATCAAAACGATTAAGATCCCGAAAGAAACTTTAATAATACCTGAACTCGCTCTCAAAAAGTGACCACATACATTATCTTTTTTCTTTGAGTGAAAGGCATAAAGATGATTAAGAAGTTAGAATAATTAATTCCTCCAAAGTTGGCCCAAAACAACATGTGACATAATCACAACACCACATTCTACATCATTCATCATTCACATTATATTATTTCCATTTTCAGTGAGATCATCACATAATCATACCACTAACCAAATTTGTATAGAGATACAAAATGACCATTTATTCGTATGTTTTTATTTATCTTTCTACAGTAAGTTTTGCCATTGAAGAAGGAAATGATATTTCAGAATTTGAACATAAAATCTCCTATACTCTGATACCATATCATGTCACCACTAGTAGATCAAAAATTGAAGTCGATACGCTACGATATATTTAATAATTTATTAAAGCATACATCATTCTTCATCGCTCTGAAACCGTATATTTAGAAACATGTCATTGAGAATTTTTCTTGGGAGCAAAAAAAAAAGGTGAAGGAAGAAGCATTAGCAACCAAAGATCCTCAAGTGTGGCCATTTGGGAGGAGGAATCCCTTTCTTCACATTTTTGAAAGATCCTCCTTCATCTTTTCCAGTCCTTGTCCTACCAAGTTGCCCTTTTGAAGGACTCTGTTGCTTCTTTTTCTGTTGATGTCTTTGGGGCTTCTTCTCCTATCAAAAGAAAAAGACAGAGAGAATAAAACAATACATTGAATCATCTGAAATGCTATTCATAGTAAAGCTTAGATTCTAAGGAATATTGAAAGACAAACCAAAAGATAAACACACAAACTCATCAAATTAGATGTTAAATCCACCATCCTTGTACATACCGAACCGCTCGTCGGATCGTACCGATGCACGGCGGCGTCGTCGGGAACTCAGCATTTGATTAACTAATAAAGATAAGTAAGCTCTTGATGCTAAAGAACTCACTATCAGTATCAGCAAAATATTCAATGGCTTAACAGAAAAAGTCTCATTCAAAATAAAAGCAAAAGCAAAATGCTTCATTGATTAGCCCCCCAAGTTGAGACAAGAGAATAATTATTAGTGAAAGACCATGTTCATTTTATTTATTGTTGTTCATTGTCCTGCTAGCAATTATTGATAGTACTCAATTTTTTACCTGAACTTGTGAAATTTTTGATGTTCCTCCATGGCTGGGATAGTGAAAAGTGGGGTATGAAGAAGATGGTTGCCCTCTGCAAAACTGCTTTGGAGAAGAAGAACTTATCTCTTGTGTTGAAGTTAATGATGAAGGATTTGAGGAGCTTCCAGAATCCATCTCTAAACATAGCTGCAATTCCATAACAATGGACACAACAGATAATTTACATACATCTTTCCCTCAACTTCAAATCCCACATAGGAAAATGGAAATTCATTACTGCCTTCGATCATATTGGAAGCTATATATGTTAGTCATTTTTAGGTAACAACTTAGTTTTGTTTCGTTCTACACATAATTTGTCAATCTTTGTGCAACTTCACTACGAAGAAAATGATACTGCAGAAGTTCGAATGACGAAATAAAATTTTAAGCTTAGTTTGACATCTTCATTGCTTGAAACATCAGTGTAGTTTTGATAGATCTTATTAATTAGAGACGGATTTGGAAGCTTCCATGTACTGATAAACATCCACAAGGTGACTTGGGATTCATTCATTGCACTTTTTAAAAGCACAAAAAATTCAACTCGAACCTCATTTCTTTATCCAAGTTTTGGTGAGAGAGAGAGAGAGAGAGAGAACATTTGATCCAAAAAAGAAAACAAAAAGGGGGGGTTTGAGGAATATTTGAACCTGAAAAAGTCTATGCTCGAGAGCTGCCACACGATCCAACAATGAACCTTTAAAGTGAGTATCTTTTAGCGCAACATCCAATGAAATGCAACTCCTTTCCATCCCCTCTTCTGAATTACTGCCTCCAACCCTTTCCAACCTCTGTTTTCTCTCCAAATACTTCATCTATGGAAAATTAATCACAACCCCACATAAACAAATCAACTAAAGATAAGCCATTTATCTTCTAAATCAAAAAAGAGGGGGGATAAAAGATGAAAAAAACTTACGACAAAATCCAAATGGTCCAATCTAGAAAAAAGGGTCATGGAGGAGGAGGGTGGATGGTGGGACAACTTTGCATCATCTTCCATTGAATCAAAGCTTTTGGAGAAATCACTATCTTCTTCTTCTTCTTCTTCTTTTTAGTGTAAAACCGTTGTGTTTTTGCCACTTTTTTCTGTTGCTCACTCTGTATAGCTTTTTTACCAAGTCAATCGGGGATCTGTTTTTGCAGAGAGTGCAAAAAGAAAACAGCCCACAAAAGCTTTTTAGGCTGATCCATGGCCAATCATTCAAGGTCCAATTATGGAATGGGAAATTTGGTCATTTCCAATCAGTTTTTAGAAAATGGGCTTTGGTTAAAGTTTGATTGATGGGTCATTTAAGATTTTTTAAAAAATGGAAGTCGAAGTATGGTGATGATATTGATGTCTCTGTTTGTCTTCAAGCTCCAAAAATGCCATCGTGGTTGTGTTGTTTTTTTTTTTCTTTTTTTCTTTCGGCCATTAAATTCTAAAAGCTCCAAAACGAAAAATGGGGTTTCGTGAATTGGAAAATGACGAGTGGAGAAGGTCCAATTCAAATCTGCAATGAATTTTCCTACATCATCTGGATGGGCTTTGATTGTAACTTGACGACTTTAGAACTTTCTGGTTTTTGTAGAAAACAAGAACTACGCATAATTCATCCTTATTAAACATAATTTAGTTATATGTAAATAGTCGTTCTAAGCCATTTAGTAGTTCGATTAAATGTTTAAACAAGATTTGATGTGAATTAACCATTTCTTTTTAATTAAGAAAATATTAATTTTCATATAAAAAAAAGTTACTGATGAGGTTTAAATTTCATTTTCGTCTCTAAACTTTTAAGTTTGTTTTATTTTGGTTCCTAAACTTTCAAAATGTCTATTTTGGTCAAAGAACTTTCAAGTTTGTTTTCTTTTGTCCCTGAACTTTCAAAATGTTTATTTTAGTCATCGATCTTATAAAAAATAATCATTTTGATCATTGGTATATAATTTGATCAGCTAATATTTATTTGCTCGATGTTTGTCTTCAACTTATGTGGCTTAAATACATACTCACATTAGCATACTTATTCATATAATTGAAGCTATATCATTAATTTGTTAAAAATAAAATAAAGATAAGAACGAAAAATGATTACTTTTTAAAAGTTCAAGAACCAAAACGAACATTTTGAAAGTTCAAAGACTAAAATAGAAAAATTTTGAAAGTTCAAGAACTAAAATAAACATTTTGAAAGTTCAAAGACTAAAATAAAAAAAAATTTGAGAGTTCGAGAACCAAAATGAACATTTTGAAAATTTAGTGACCAAAATGGAACAAACTTCAAAGTTTAGAGACCAAAATAGGATCTCAACCTACTAATAACTTAGTCTTTGACTCATATGTGAATTGCACATTAGTTTAGGAAACCATCATTTAAGAAATCAATTTTCTTAAGAATCTAACATAGTTACCTAAAAATAATTAAATTTACTAAAATTAACTAAAAAATGGCCAGTGCAATTTTTTTAAGAGTTGAGAGAAGTCTAATCTACCCTCTAAAATTCGAACACTAATGATTTAAGTTATATTTAAATAGTAAAATTGAGGTAAGAGATGTGTTTTTTTATTATCATATTACATGATTATAGAAACCATTTCTAGACCATTGATTTATATTTACAATTGCGCTGAATTACAAGTCTGGTCTATACTTAATTTGTATTAAAAAAATTGGCAACAATTTGGAAAACGTAGCATCCAAACAAATTTCGACAATCTTTTCATTTTCATTGTTGTTAATGTAGCTAACTTATAATTTCTTTTTTTTTAAGGTGAAATTTATTGTGTAAAATTAGGTAATCTCTATTGTGACTTACCCTTCTATATCTATTAAATAGATGATAACTGTTGTAAAATCGAAAATCAAAACAAGACACCACGAAAATACGAATACTGAGAAATTATAATATTTAAAATAAATAAAAGAAAATTTTGAAATAAAAGCAAAAATATGGAAATTACGAAATTAGAAAAGATAAAAATTTTATATTGCATTTCTCACCCAATTACATATATACATAATCCACAAAATATCACTATTTATAGGTAATTTGGCAAGTATGAGGCAGAACCACTTTCGACACTAAGGACATGTGGTCTTTAGGCACATGGATTATATGCACTATGCACATGAGGCAATGGAAAATAGACACTTAGTTGTTTAAAAAACAGACATCTATTATCTGATGTTTTTCATAATAATAACATTTTTATTCCTTTATTCAGACTATGCTTTTTTACAATTATGCCCATTGATCTAAAGTATGGACACACCAAATAATTTCTTTTACAATAAATCAAAGCTGAACAATAAAAATCAATTGAACGAGCAGACTAGTTTTAGGACCACATTTTCTATTCACATTTTATGTCCAATATCTTTATGCAAAATAATATCAGTAACATAATCTCTTCTTTTTGATATTTTAATTCTAAACAATCAAATGCAAAAGTTGATGAATGAAGTTTTATTTCCATGAGTACTCAAGTAAAAGAACTGCAGATGGAAAGGAAGAAAAATGACCGATGCTTGGGGAGGCTTCACTGAATTGAGTCGATGGCTTTTTTCTTATAAGCCATGGGGTATTAACCAATATTCAGTCAGCAAATCGAGTATAGCTCTCTGACTAAAAGGTTGTGGGTTCAAGTCTCCACCCCACATATTGTTGAACTAAAAAATTAGTCAATATTTAGTCAAAAGGAGAGCAAATAAGATGTTCCAAAAGAATTCTTTAACCTAAACTAGATCTGGTGATCTCGTAAACCAAAAAGCATGCTGCATTGGCAGGGACACTACGGACAATGGCAGGTCCAAAGCCTTTGTATAGGCCTTTAACTCCTTCTAAGGCCATGATTTTTCTGAAAGCATCAATAGAACCAGAGAACTTTGGGTTTTTGTAATCATCCACCTGAATCACACTCTTGATGACATCGGTTGGATAGACAGCTAACCAGAAGGAAGCCCCAGCTACACCCCCAGCCACTATCAGAGAGCCTCTTCCTAGATTAGAAGTGTCTCGACCTCCTGCAAAGTGCTGTTTTAGCAGTTCATATACACCAAACGCCACAGCATTTCCAGGCACTTCTCTTGCCATAGTTGGAATCAAGCCCTTAAAAAGACCCTTCACTCCACTCGATTGAAGAACATGCTTGGCTACGTCAACTGGGCCGCCATACTTCACTGCCACACCAACAGAACTGGATGTTGCCAATGCACTCTGAGCTTGCAGTCTATTCTTTAACAAGAAAAGATGACGATTGTAATGTCTTGTGAACTTTCTCATTGTTGGCAAGTCAAATAGTTTGCAAAGTTTAACTAATGAACATGTAATAACATACTTGTCTCCTACTTTCTTGCTTCCTTTCAATATAAAGAGGTCGGCAAAGAAAAATCATTGAGAGAACAAAGATGCCTATACAGATATAGCCGTAATTTGATTTCCCCTTCATCTACCCATGCACTAGATGAGAAACCAGCAAAGCCAACAATAGTCAAGAAGACAGCATGCAACAACCCAAATGCAGTTTGTTTGAGTTACCAGGAACTAGATGGGGATCATATTTGTCTAATTGTCTCTGTGTTTCTATTAGAATAAAAGTACCTTTCACTGTGAGTCTTCCAAACTAAGAACTATTGGCATAATTTGATACTTGGGGGTCAAACTTTGGGACATTCAAGAAAAGGTTGTACAAACCTGCACTTGATCAACTCAGTGGGACAAGCAAGAAGAGACACAGCAACGCCAGCTCCAGCCCCACAAACCATTTGTTGGTTAACTTGAAGGGAGGCACCAGGATAAGGCCTAAAGAAGGACTCTATTTGTCCCCTTACGGTGAAGAGAACAGCATTCAATGCAGCAACTGTAGCCAATGGAGCTCCCATACCCTTGTACAATCCTCTTGAGCCTTCTGAAGCTAAAGTTTGTCTGACAGCATCAATTGCTCCAGAATACTTGGGAAGTTGGCCAGGAAGGGGGGCAGGTTGGCTTTGGAGCTTGACCTTAATTGTATCAAATGGGTGCCCACATATCAATTGAGCTGCTCCTCCAGCAGTCCCAGCAGCAAGATCCTTCGCCACATCTCCCATATGGATGATAAACACTTTGCACTCTTTCAAGTTCTTTAGCAATCTGTAATGTTATTATTACAATTATACATCTTTTCCATATATATACAAGAACTGCGTTGAAAACCATCCAAAGAAGGAGCTCGTTGATATTGTGACGCAGCTCTGAATATCTTCTTTATAATATCAAAAGAAAATGCACAACCAACGTATATCAAAATGGAATATCATTACTACTATAAACGATTGATGATTAGGCTCGAACATTTTATCTTTTATTTTTGATAGTACAGCAATTAGCTTTGCACAGAAATTCATGAAACTCTGAAATACAGCTAGGACAAGAAAAAGCAGCCAACAGAGATACGATGCTAAAAATATAAGCTGTTTTGAGGAAAGAGCTCTTAATGGAAACCAATATCAGGTCACCCAAAGTTTATTAAATTCTTTATTGAGGTAAAATATCAAGTTGAATTGACCAGATGTTACAGAAGGAGTTCCTTGATATATAATGCAAAAGAAGCAGCCTCAAACTTAATCCAAGTTACAGTTAAAGATTGTTCTTAACAGAAAAATAATTACAGTTATTCTCATTTTAAAAACTGGTTCAAAGAAGGATAAATTTCTAGTCATAAACTTGCAATCAAATCCAATGTTACGAATCTCACGTCTGTGTTCTTCATGGCTATCATAAATAAAAGAATTCAGAGGGCAATCTAAGGTACTATAGTCCACATAAAGGCTTAGAACCTCATAAAGAATTCACATCATGCGCTTACAAATGGTGTTTCCACAACAATGGAGGAAATTGAGATGAAGATTCTGAATATTTATTAAAATGTGCTACATACAACTTCCATGATCAGAGCCTTTATTTGCAGGAGCAGGAAGTCTAATGGTGACAAGAAGCTAATTTTTCTTCTTAATCACGCAGCTATGAGAAAAAGGTGGCTGTTTACAAGCAGATTCACATGGCAAATAATTAAACCAAGAACAAAAAGGCAAGAATAAAGGAAAGGAGAACAACGAGAAGTTTATTAGCTATATAGCCGCACCTTTGTTATAGCTATATTATATCCACCATAACGGCAGCACCCTTGTATAAAATTCCAAGTTTAACAGAACATAAAAACTTTAGGGCCAAGATAAATACAAGATTCATAGCCATTCTTCTCTCCTTTTTAACCTATATATATATATCATATATATTCCTACATAACAGAGCAGATATCGAACCAAATTAGAAATTACCATGATCGGAATAGCAGAATGAAAACTAGTTTGCAGAAAATTAATCTACACTGTGAAGTTTGTCTCAGAATTTCAGCCTCATCAACCATGCAGAACGTGACATAAATTCTTGTCATTCATTCCTTAGTAGAAGAGCTAAGGCTTGCGCCGAATAGTTATAAAATGCCATTATTTCTTCAGATAAAAGTAATAATTCATAATACGGAATCTCCCATGACAGAGCAACCATCCGCGACGTATTTTGATAAACTACGCAGAAATCCGCTCAGAGAAAATCCGAATTAGCAATCAGAAAGCATAGAAATATAAGTTCCAAACCTAATTGATCGCTAAACCAACTCCAGATTTTTATGGAAACTGCTTCTGAATCCTTACAACCAGCTTAAACGTCTCAGCTAGCACAAGAACGGCAGTCTAAGCTACATATTTTGAAGGAATGTAGAACAAAACTTCATCAAGATCCATAAAATACTATCATACGAAAGATGAAACAAATAGTGGCTCATCGACGTACAGAATCAACGAAATCTCGTATTTGAAGGGAAACAGAACACATTTCAAACATTGAAGTAAAAGAGTTAGACGGGAATCTGAAATCTCACCGGAATCGATTTGCAAGAAAACCAAAGTGACCTAGATCAGAAATGAGACACCGCCCGAAACACGGAACTGCATTCGCTTTCAACTTATGTCGCCGGCGGCTGCTTCTTCCTTTCTTTAATACCAAAAACAAAAGCAAGGCGAAAATTCCAGGCATTGACCATTTGACTGACTCTTTTTCCACATAAGTCCAGTGAACTTTCTGACATGGAGAGAAATTATATATATATATATAAAATTCTAATTACTTCTTTTTTTTTTCCTTTTATTTTTTAAATTTAACAGAGTCGGAAAACATATCTAATTAACTATGCTCGATTTGATATTCTTATTGCTTCTTAATTAGTTGAAAGTAAACAAATAAAAAATTTAGACATAACATAAATATAGATCCATTGAATTTTTCCTTTTTTATTATTAATTTAAATTTTGCTCCTTCCTCTTGCTTCCTTTGTTTTATTTTTTTTAATTTAATAAATGTAGGATGAATGATTATGCTTTCAATCCTATAAAATATAATAGGTGTTCTATTTCAGATTGTGCTTTTAGAGTACTTCTTTCCTTCATTCATCCAATCTTTTTTATTATTTATTTAAAATAAATAAATAAGCATCTATGGTTGTTGCACTAATATTATTATTGTAATAAAATTAAAAAAATTATTTGACTACTACTACTATGTATGTATGTATACATATATATTAAATCTAATGAAAATAATGTCTTTATGATTTATTTGTGATATGAACCTCTTAGGACTTCAAGTTATTATGCAATATAATATTGAAAAATTAGGCAAACTTGGTTTAAGCTTACCGGTTAGAAAACAAACTCTTTTGCTAAAAAGTTCACAAATGTTTTGTTTTGAAATCAAAAAAGATTTTATCCTACAAGTTTCCAAACTCACATTGTCGGTTTTTCTTTCATTTTGACCTATAAACCAAGTACTACTCACTTGCTTTTCCCTCTCATTGTGTTCCCACATTTTTCTTTTTTATATACTTCTATTGCTTTTGTCTCGGTCTCATTATGTCTTTTATTTTTCAACTCATACACATCAAGTTTTACTTTTCTTGGAAGGAATGACACAGTAATAGAATCATGTGTTACACTTTATGAATTGATGTACTCACAATGTCATCACAAAATATTCTAGTTTTGGGCTTGCAAATATCTACTTTTTCTACTTCACTACTGTCATTACATGCTCCTCCAGAAATGATAAGTGGTACAATAGTAGTAGTTGGATTACAATGATTCAATTCCTTGCTATCTAATGACCTACTAAGTAAGATATCATTATCATGCTTACTTACAATATTAGCGAGCTTTTCTTTACGACTTTCTACCTTATCAAAATGTTCATTTGGTATAGGTAAATTAACCTTGCCCATAAATGTGTATGCATTGGAACAAGGCTTAGAATTAGTGAACCTTGAAAATTTCTTTTGGAGCATCTTTTCTACCTTGATGGCAATGTACATCATCTCTTCCAAACTATCAAAAGGTTGAATTTCTTCTCGTTCGACAAGCACCTTGACAATCTCCTCATTAAGTCCTTTGTAGAATCGATTCATGGTAGCTTCCTCATTCTCATATAAGTTATTCTATTCAAGTAATAGAAGCATCTCCTCATAGTAATTTTTCACAATCTTGCTCTCTTGTTTTAGAGTTTGCAATTTGTCAAACGACTTAGGAACAAAATGCTTCCTCATGAGAAGTTTGATTTATTTCCATGAGGGTATTGCATGATTTCCACTCTTCCTCATTTTGGACAACAAAATATTCTACCATGTTATGGCATAATCCTCCAAATGTAGAGATTATAAATTTTACTTTTCCCTTGCACTACAGTGGTGGCGATCAAATATGACATCAATCTCCTCCTCCTAAAGAATGTACTCTTTGGGATTTTAGTATATATCAAAATATGTTAGCATAAAGAAAATTTGATCTCACAATCACTCCTTTACATATTCCACGCAAAATATGTAAGATCATTCGTGTTTGTCCTCAAAGATGTAACACTTCCTTACAAATTTATAGCCAAGAGTTTGCAATATTAATTTTTTTGGAAGCAAGCCTTGAACACAAAAGTTAGATTGATATGAAGTATTGCCACTCAAACAAAGAAACAAGTAGAACTAACAAATAAAGAAAATTAGTAATCAAGAACCTAATGTTTAAGATACAACAAACTAGAACAAGAAATTACAAAGAAAAATAAGATATCTAAGAATTAAGAATCAAATATTTAAAATTCAAAGAATTATGCAAGATGAACAAAGAAAAGCAAAACAACTAGACAAGAACTAAAGCAAATTAAAGAAACTAATAAAATAAGATTTAATAACTAGGAATACAAGTTTCTCTCAAAACTTTAAAATTAACAAGATATAACTTTTAGAACCCTAGAAGTCAAAAACTTGAATGATCCTTAGAGCTTGAACTTGAGAAAGAAAAATAAATTCACTAAAAGAAAAAAAAATCACCTTCTTCCCTTCTATATTTTTCTTAATGAATTTCAGCTACTTAAAACTCATGAAATTTCAACTACTTCAATTGACTTGCTTGCTTAAGTAGTCTGCCTGCATTCACACTATACAATTTTTTTTGTGCATACCGTTTCAACAGCTTGCTTCACCGCTACTGCTTCAAATTCCTTGTTTTTTCCTCTTCAAGTGCACGAGGTCGGAGCCCAACGCCAATGCCACTTCCTTTTTTTTTTTCCTTCTTTCGCTTGGCTAAAGGATACGCACTTCTGAATTTTTTTTTTCCTCTTTTCTTTTTTTCATGCCAATTACAAAATGCAATCCAATTGTTGCATTTTTTTTTCTTTCTTTCTTCGACTACTTAGATTTTCTTTTCTCAACAAAACAAACACATGTTGGGAGTGTGCGACCAAAGTCCCACATTGGCTAGACATGAGGAGGATCATGAGTATATAAAGAAGGAACAACATCTGATATGAACCAAGGAGCATCCATTGCCATACCTCAAGGTCCTATAACAAGATCGAGAGCCAAGAAGCTTCAACAAACT
>JAOANK020000038.1:752644-774032 GCA_026257165.2 Telfairia occidentalis | reverse complement strand
AATAAAATTCTTGGAATCTAACCATAATTTTGTATTAAAGAACTTTCGTTATGTATAGAATTTGTATTAAAATTTTTCAAATAGAGACAAAAAAAATAATTAGTTTTTGAAAATACAAGGTCCAAAATAGACGTCTCAAAAGTATAGGATTAAAATGAATAAAAATTGAATATAGAGAACAAAATAAATATTTTAAAAGCATATGGACTAAAATGAACCAAATTAGTTGAAACTAAATGGATTATTTAAACCTACTTTTATCTAAATAAAGTATTTAAATATACGAGAATTAATATAAATTCGATTATTGTCATTTGAATTATAATCATAGGAACATTGTTGTAATGTTATTATAATATAATCAACAAATTTATTAAAATGAACGCAATGATTTGTTGAACATTTCTATATATAAAACAAACATAGTCTATCTTTTTATTCCTAAGCACACCCAAATACTCACATATCAAGAATTTTTGGCATTCATATTTTAGAATGACTTTTTTTTTTCTTGATGAGCTATTTTTTAAGATGAATTGATTCCTAAGATAATTAATGTTATCATGCACTAGCTAGCTATATGAATGAGATCTTCCCTATTCTATTTTTAGAATAACCTATAGATGAGAGTTCAATAATTAATATATTAATATAGTTGTTAAAAAACAATTTTTTTTTTTAGTTCAACATTTGTAGGGATGGAGAACGAATCATCGACTTCTACGATGATAGTACATGTCTTTATCTAATGAGCGATGCTCGAATTGGCATTCAAAATGTTTCAAAATGTACTACATGCATGGACTAGCCAATAATCAATAATGTAAATCAACAATTACCTACGAAACATCAAAAAATTAAAATTTTATTATTATCATCAAATGAATATTTTAGAAACGTAATATACTATATTTTCTTGAAAAATATACATTTCCAGATACTAAAAAAATGAGGTATCATATATAATGTATTCCTTTTTACTGAACTCAAAGTTATGAATTAGAATCAAAGTGAAGCATGGAATGCTTTTATTTTGCGGAATGGTCCAAATTTTTTAGGTGAAGATAAAAATTGGCTTTGATTAGATAACAATTCTAGATATAGTTCACAATTCAAGATCTTTAATTTCATCTACAAATTAGTCTCTGACAAAATTTACAAATTAAAGATAGATTCAACCCAATTGATTTAGCAATTAAGTTATCACCTAATTCATGTTCATATAATTTCATTTTGGTCACAATTCCATTCATAATTAGACTATCTATAGCTAGCTCTTCAAATGTCAAATCGAGCATAGCTCAAGTGGTTAAAGACATATCTCCTTGACCAATTAAACTATGCTATCGAATTAACGAATTGATTTAAACCTTATACATTCATATTTACCAAGACATTATCATTTCACTCACCAATCAACATATATCATATATAATTTAATATTTAATAAAGCAAACAAAATGCAATAATATTATTTTTTCAATCCTATATAGAACATTGTTAGCTCCAACTAATTGTTAACTTAAGTCATATAACATAATTGCTAGGAACTTCAAAAAAATTCAGAATGTATGAATGTTTAATTTACTTCTTTATTTAAACAACCTAAATTCAAAGAAACTAGCACTCTGGGTAAGAAGTAATAAGAACAAAAAATTTGAGGTGCTTTTGAGGGCGAGGATTTGAAGTTACAACTGTTATGACTTAACCAATTGAACTATATTCAAGTTGGTAAACAGATAATAACAAATTGTTTACAAATCTTCAGATTATAGAGCTATAATTGAGCTTCACATTGAAAAATAAGACAGAAAACATTGTATTTCATTTAACTTTTTTGAACATTGAAAACAAACATAGAGCTGCGGAAGAGAAAATTAATTTATATGTTTGTTTGATGTAGCCTAAAACAACTTAATATATATGTGAGCAAACCCTAGAAGATGAATCTCCCAAGTTACAACATCTTATTATATACATGTTGAAACAACATGCTATGAATATGTAGAACATTTGGCAAGCTATACTATTTGGGGAAAATAAGATCATATGCTAATGAAATAAAATGTGGAAAATAATCTTGTTATTTTCTCTATTATGCAACATTTTGATCATGCCCCCAAAAAATACTTGAAATGAACAAAAAAACTAAGTTCTAGTCCGATTAATAAAGTTTACAATTTTCCGAATAGATATATATGAAGAAGATCATATACATATATTATATATGGCTAAAGAAGAGAGAGAGAGAGAGAGAGAGGAACAAATTTAGTTATGTTATTGAAAATCTGAAGCCCTTAAACCATACATAATATATATTAAGATTAAGAGTTTCACCATATTTAAACATCAAAGATAAAGAGTTTCCCAGTAACCATACACAGATTGAAAAGCACAAGAGATTAAAAAAGAAAGAACAAAAAAGTTGAAGGATGTCGAGAGTAATTAATAACAAGAAGATAAAAATTAAAGCAACTACAATAATATGTATAGTGAAAATCATGAGAGAGACATTATTAATGTTTGAATTCCATGAAATGTTCTGAAAGTTCTGACCTTGAATTTGGAGTTTCTCCCATGAACAACACAACTCATCTGCTAAAAGTGCTTCACAATATCATAATTCACAAAGAGACCAAATATTAAGATTGATTGCCCTCCCATTGCCTTTGGGGTTTCAGAATGGTAGCTGAATTTGGTTCTGCATATTTAGAGGCAAATTGAAGAAAGGGAGCCCAGAAGATGGATCTGGAAAAGGGTTATTGTTTCCGCCGCCTCCGCCTCCGCCGCTACCGCTACCACTACCGCCGCCGCCCTGAGACGTCGGTGGCTGCATCTGAAGTTGTTGATCTTGTTCTTGATCTTGATCTTGATCTTGTTCTTCCAGTGGCAGTCTCTCGTATGCAACGTTTGTAAACGATGCGGCGATGATTGTAACTGGCCCTGCCGCGACGAGCTCCCCGACCACGTTCCCGCCGACCACTTGGCCTTGCCCACCGGCCAAGTATATGGTCAAACTAGTGGCACCGGGAGGAGCCGGCGGAGGCAAGAAAGATCCGGTAAGCGATAATATCTCAAACCTCCCATGTAGGGTTAACACAGCTCCCACCGAGGTCGGCTGCCGCAAGTTGACATTCGTTACCGTGCCGCTGCCGCTCAAGATGCAGATCCCCCGCTGGCGGCGCCGGGCGTAGGTAGCGATGCTATCGAAGACATCGCAGCCGCTGCCAACCTCAAGAATATGAGCCCGTAGCGTGTTGGCGCTCTCCCGGGTTATGATAACCGGTGGCCTCGGCTTGTTTTTCGAACCCGGTGGACGGCCGCGAGGCCGACGCGACGCCACCATATCGGTGGCGAGGTCAGTAGAGACAGCGGAGACAAATTCCAACGGCGGGTGGGATTCATCGTCGTGACGAGATTGAGAGTCAAGATGGTGCTGCTGGAGATGTTGGTGGTGAAGGTTGAAATCAGATCTCTGAAGTTGGTGAATATAGCGATTGCCTAAATCAGGACCAGCCATGGATAGACTCATGATCTTATTAAAAAGGTTAAAAAAAGGGGGGCAAGAAAACAGAAAACTATGAATAATATTAAAATAGGGAGAATTATAATTTTTTTTAAGAATTAAGAGCACTGAAAGATGGGGATGAGGAGCAAAAATTGAAAAATTGAAAAATTAAAACTACTGTTGCTGTTTGGTTTGTTTAATTGAAGGAAGTGGAGGAGAAATATATATATATATATATATATATATATATAAAGTACATATAGGGGAAGAAAAAGGGATGGGAAGAAATTAAAGAAAAGAGAGATAGAGAAGATTTGAGAAAGTGAAGAGAGAGTATTGAAAAAAGAGTATTTAAGAAGTGATAAAACTCTATCAGAACAGATCAATTGGAGTGCACAGAAAGGCAAAGGCCAAACACAGAGGAAGAAGAAGAAGCCAATTAGAGAGAGAGAGAGAAAGGGAAATTGAATTCAGTCATCTTCTCTCTCTCCTCTCATTGTAAAAGTTTAAGTATGTGTATTCTAAAATAATAATTAGTTGACCAATTGCTGTTATTCTTCTTTCCTTTTCCTTTCCTTTCCTTTCTTTCTTAGAGAAATTTTGCTCATCCTATGGGTCCACCCTTTTAATTTTTTTTTTTAAATACAACAATGTAATAAATATTATTAGGGGTAGATATTCAAATATTCATTCTATGAAAAAAAACATTTTTGGTGTTTTAATATTGTTAAAATTGTTAAAAGAAGTGAAGCCAAAATGGAATAAGATAAATCAAGTAAAATCATCCTTTTCTTTTCGGGTTCGGGTTTGCAAGCTTTTTTCTTTTGTGTAGTTTTGAAGTGAGTTCATTTGCCTCTATAAAAGCACTGAAACTCTAAAGATCCAAATATATAGAGATACAGATATCCAAAGATAGATTGAGATTAGAGTGAATGATTTTGTGAGTTTGTGAGGGTGTGATTCTTTTACTTCATTCTATTAAAAATACAACAATGTAATAAATAGTATTAAAGGCTGATATTCAAACATTCATTCTATGTAAAAAATATTTTTTGGTGTTTTAGTATTGTTAAAAATATGTTTACATGAACATGATTCATTGGTTAAAATAATATATGTTCAATCAAAAGTTAGGGGTTCAAATTAATTCCTACCCCTACGTATTATTGAACTAAAAAAGAGTGTATACTCTTGAACTCCGGGAGTGAGATCCTAAAAAAAGTTCAAGAAGCTATGAAGGGTGGTAAACTCTGGAAAGAAAGACGGAAAAAGGGGAGTTGGCTAAAAAAGATGGACAGTCACGATTGCGCAATATCAATTTATCAGCCTCGTCATCGAAAGTGATTCACGAAACGTAATTAAAATCTCATTTTCATGTGCTTATGGATTCAAATTTCGATAAAAACTCAAAGAAATAATCTTCTTTTTTTTTTTTCATGAATTCAACTAAGATTAAGTTAGATGTTAAAATCTTGCTCCTTACAAAATTTCTTGACTCCAACCATGACAAATCAATCACATAAAAATGCAAAATCTCGAGGCCAAAAAAGAACAAAGTAGACCTTTTTTTTAAAAAAAAAAAATTAACTTACAAATATATATTTTTGTTCGATTTTATTTTTCAGTTTTTAAAAGCCTAAGAAAAAAAAGTACGTTTTTGAAACTAAATTTTCAGTTATAAAAAAATTTGTTAAGTTTACTATCAAACATGTTTCCGAATCTACCTCATCACATCATATAATAACATAGATCAATCAGTTCAAAGTAAAAATATTTAAAAAAGTTCTCTGTTGCCAATGATAAAATATATCAAATAACTATAAAGTTTCATAAGTTTCATGAATTCCATGTTACTATAATTAATGTAAAATTAGTACGCATTGACTTTTCTATAATATAATAAAATAAAATTGACATACATAATACATCATTTTATACTAAAAAAATTATGGACAAAATAAAATAAAATTATGGTTCATTGCATCCCATTCATGTAGATTTATTTAAATCAACTCAAAATTGGATGAGTTGGTGCACTAATGAACCCTTTTTCCCCCTCCTTTTGAGAGCCAAAATTTTCTTTTCTTCTTTCTTCTGATTAATTCTTTACTTAGTTTAATGAGTCTAATTTAATTTGTTTGAATTAAGTGATAAAATTTAATAGTCATAGTAATCGAGTTCATCTTTATAAGATTTGTGGTCAAATGAGACTATTTTTATTAGGTATCGATTCTTTTACATAGTAAATATATAGTTTCAAACATTTTGATATTGAATTTAGGGTGTTTTTTTTTATTTCTTCACGTCGTAATTAGATTCAAACATTTTTTTTTTTTTGTAGTTAGAATTTAAATATTTAAGTCGTTTAAGATTCAACTCGATAAAAAAAAAAATTAACTCAATTAATCAAATTCATCGATCAACAGAGTTGTAAGCAAATTTAAGAGTAATATCAATCTGAAAAAATATTAGCAATTTTTAAAAAGTATTATATTGAATTAATACGTGGGTTGAAGAATTTAATTGGGTGAAGAAATTAGTTAACCAGAGTTTAGAACAAAGTTGACCATAAGTTAGGGTTTAGTACAAACCTAAAAGATTAGGGCAAACTTTTGTCTTTTTCCTTTTTTGAAAAAAAATAAAGAAAGTGGTAAGACAATTGGACAAGTGGCCACTTGCGGCGGGTGGGTCCCACTTTTGTCCCCTTTATCCGACCTTTGGACGGCCATTTTTGTATTGCTTTTTTGTTCCGTTGGCCCTCTTTTATCTCTCCTCTTAGAACTCTAAGATCCAAAAAATTGAAAGGAGGCTGAAACAATATGATTTATTATGGCGTTGAATGTACAAAATAAAATTGAAGTTTAGAGGAAAAAAAATCAATTTTGAATTTTAAACTCATCATGTATCATTTTTTATCCTAAATTGTAGATTTCATCAAATTGAATTAGTTAAACTTAGATAAGTGTTGCAATCTTAACCTTAAATTTGAAAAAATGTTGCAATCTTACCTTTTGATAAATTTTTGTTTGAAACATCGTGGAAAAACTAAATTGATAGAATTCCAAAGAAAATGACATAATTAGGACTAAATTTTTATTGAAATTTGTAAGTTTTGGTAAACTTAATTACTTTGTACAATGTTTTATTGTATAGAAATTAATGAGTGAATTAACGCAAATTGAATTGAAGGTTAAAATTGTAATACTTATATTCAAGTCTAGAACCTAATTTGATGAAATTGAAAGTGTAGAGTGAAAATTATTACAACTCAACAAATTTAGGAGTGAAAATTGATTTAAATATATAATTTAATCACAAATCTAAAAATTGAAATATGTACGGTGACGTTGAATAATTTTTTTCCTGTCACAGGAGGAGGAAAAGGGGAGTGCATGCCAACAAATATATCACATTCCATTGGATTTTTTATCCCAGTCTTTATTCGTCATCAAATCTAATAATTCAAACTCATAATGTTAATTAATTTGTTTGATTATATATAAATGTATGGTTTTTTGTCATTTAATGTCAATAAGGCTGTTTCCACTGTCTAATCAATTTGTTTCTGAATGAGACAACTTTTTTTTTTGTTTCTTTTATTTTTATCAATTTTTCTTTAATTGCAAATATTTGATCCATCCAATGCCCTTCTATATATTAATTATTTTAAAAGTGCAAGTTGAATTAAAAACGAATAAGGAAGAAATGGAAATGGATCATATATATCCTCAACCGACCCAACTATACAGTTTGACCAATAAATCCAATATTGATTGGTTTTAATTTGGTTGGGTTCTTGGGTCTTTTTTAAATCTAAATTTAACATCAATTTTCAACATTTTTTTTGTAATTAATAGGTTTGTTTGACATCAATATTGATCGCCCAATTTGTATTTTTAGAATATGTTTCATTCATGATTTCAATAAGTTTAAATATTTTAGATGGAATTGAGGAGAAGTCTCTTGATCTGTATAATCTATGTTTAGATTTTACGAAGAATATATGAGCAATAGAAAATTAGACTTGTATAACTCTCATATTTAGTTTGTAAGTTTATATAATAAAAAAAAATTAATATATGTATATGTATGTATGTATTTATATATATATATATATATATATATATAGAGGATAGGACAAGAGTATTAGTTTCATTAGGAGTTAGGCTTTTATATATTTTTGGTGGTCCGTAGAATTTAATAAATCCATCGTTTGGGATCGGAATGAATAAATTTTACTTATACTAAACATACTTTTTATAAGACAAACATCTTCTCTATTCATTTAATTGCATTCCCTTTTCACCAATGTTATTAATTATTGGTTAAATTATATAAAATACCTTCCAACTTTGTAGTTTATTTAAAAAATATTTTTATATTTTCAAGAATATTATCCTTATCTTTACTAAACATTTGAAAACTACACTTTAATTAAAACTTTAAAAAACTTAATAGAAAATTGAGGTGGCTGTTCAACCAGGCGTCCTACGTAAAAGATTACGTAGTCTCATTTAAAAATTAAGGTAAACCCATAGATTTATAAGGAAAAAAAAATTTAACCGTGAAGAAGAAGTTTACGTTTGCGTTGAAGAAAGAGGGGAAAAAATCCAACAGTCAACTTTTTTTTTCTTATAAATCGATTGGTTTGTTTCTCAATTTTTAAGCGAGATCATGTCATCTTCCACATAGGATGCCCTGTAGGCAGTCACTTCAATTTTCTGTTAAGTTTTTAACAATATTTTAGTTAAAAGGTAGTTTTGAAACATTGTGTAAAGTTCAAAGATAATATTGAAACTTTTGAAAGTATAAGAGTATTTTTGAAACAAACCACAAAGTTTAGAGATATTTTATATAATTTTTACCATTAATTATATCACAATTTTCAATGGGTGAACTCTTGAAATGATTTGTTGTAATTATTGTGAGATTTATTAATTATGGGAGTTGGAAACATTTTTCTTAATAGCCAAATAGGCAACTCTCAATATGCAACTCATTGAAGGAAAAAAACAAGTAGGGTTATATAAGTCAATTGAACAAGGGATGAAATTCATTAGCAATCTCCTTTTGTAGTTTTTTTTTTTTTTTTTGAGTTGTTCAATAATTACATCGTTAGAATTGAACTATATATCGATCTTTGAGATGATAATAAGTGTATTATCAACAGAGCATATATCACTAGCACATCTTATTACATATAATTTTTCTTTTAAAAAAAAGATTATTGCTATAGATTTAGATAAGTTTTAAGTTGACAAAATATCAACCAATTGGCATATTTATAGCTTCCATAGAATCGGTATTCTAATGCCAATCCGAACATAGTTCAGTGGATAAAGGCATGTACTACCACAGCAGGGTCGATGGTTCGATCTTCCACCCCACAAATGTGAAACTTAAAAAAAAAAAGAATCAGTATTCTAATTTTCTACATTATCCTCATTCATTTTTCCAGTGTCTATTGGAAGATTAAAAGGGCTTTTTTCTATCGTAGTAGTTAAATAATCCATTAATCTCTATGGTTTTGCTAATTATTTTTTTCTAATCGAACGTACAACATTGTTTCCTAGTATTATATATTTAATTATTTGCAAAATTAGGTGTTACAGAGGAGAGAGAATATTAGCACAATATTAAGTGGAAATTTAACTTAAAATATGCAACAAATGCTTACAGAGATAGATGCCCTCTGAGATTCACCCACCAAAAAAAAAAAAAAAGCTACTTATAAAAGATTTCACTTAAAATATAATTTCTTTTAATAACACTGTTTTTTCGAATCAAAGTTTAATATAAACCACTAAACACACTTTAGCACAGATTCTTATTCAGATAAGATTTTCTTTTGCAGGGACGAACATTTACATTATTAAAAGTAATTATTAAATAAGCATTGGCTAGGGTTTTGCAGCTTGTCAAAATCTAATAATGCCCTAGCTGAAGATTCAAGCAAGAACTCTTCTTCAATTATATTTTTATTATTTTTATAATACTTCCTAAGATTGGTAAGAAGATATATATCTATGTATCCTCGTACAAAATATTAATTTATAGCCCAATGTTTTTTTTTTAAAAAAAAAATTATAACAAATGTGCCCCCATTTTTTTTAATAATAACAATAATTAGAACTTGTAATTTAATTTACATCTATCAATTTGGGGTTTTTCAATTGGGTTGAACATGGGAGCATGTAGCATATGATCGTTGCTATTTAATTGGGTTTGAAGCCATCTTTCACACTAGATTATTAATATGAAGTCAAAGCCTTAATAAATTACATTGATTTTTATTTCTTTTTTTAGTATTACAATTTGAGTGAGAATCCAATACTAATATCTTAACTAGTTGTAGTTGAATTATACTCAAGTTGTTATGTTATTAGCAATAAAAACTCTTAAAATTTATGTAAAGAAAAAAGAATTAAAGAAGGAGATTCTTTAGTAATTTATGTTAATTTAACAAGTGAAACGACTTCTAATTATATGTAAATGTATATTAGGAGAAACATTCAATCTAACAAAATATTTAATAAGTAGAACACCAAGATCGAGTTCCTTAGAAATATGAGATAAGAAAGGAGAGCTTCTTCAATTATGATTTGAATGTAGTTTTAAGAGAATTTCTTTTTCTTCTCTTTTTAAATTTTTACTTTTTTTTTTTTTAATATTTCAATAACATTGTCTCCTCCGTTCCACTATTATTGTTATCTCCGCCCCTTTCCATTTTTCTTTTCACCTACTCTAGGTGTGGACAACGACGCTTCTCTTTCATGTAGTCTCTAATAATTGAAGTGCGAGACAGACACAATATATAAGAATCATTTGAATAATTTTTTTTTAAAAAAATACAAGTGGAGAGGTGATGGGTTAAATGAATGAAAATCATTTGTCAAACTCAAAGAAAATTTTTTGATTTTGAACATTGACTCGAAATTAATGGATTGAAATTAGATTAAAATAATCAAAGATTTAATTGGGTTTAACACCTTCTTCATAATGTGCGCAAAAAAAAAAAAAAATAAATAAATAAAAGCGTGAGGAGAAGGAGCTGAGTGAGGTTCACGTGGAAAATCAGGTCACAACCGGAGAGTGGCACCCTATGGTTGTCGGCCACGAGGCTCCTGTCATTTTCCATTGGGAACCGCTCTGTCTCTCCATCTTTCTCTCTCTTCACTTCTAATTCTTCTCCTTTAATCCCGGGTGGTCCTCCAAAATCCCTTCATTTCCCAATCCCACGCTCTTTTGGAACCGCGTGATCTTCAAACTCCAATATGGGAAAAAAAAAATTGAAATTTAATTTTTTTAAAAAAGGTCGTTGAAACTTGAAATATAATATGTAACATTAGCATCTAATGTTATCTTGCTGTCCACTTTTATTATATTTGAGTTCTATGATGTATGGAGTTCTTATTTAATTTTATCTGTCATTATCTATTTTTTAAAGATCAAACTCCTAGTTATAAGTCCTTTGAATGAATATGTATTAATTTGTTGCTTTTGAATTTAAATGATATTGTAATTAAGAACAAAAAAAATAGATGAGTTTTATTATTTTAAAAAGAACCTAAAATAAAATGGTATGCAAAATAATTCAAAAAAATGAATTTGGACTTTTGTTCATGCAACTGTTTTTAATCACTTAAAAACATGGTGCTAAAGAAAAAGGGGGAAAAAAGGGAAAAGCAAGATGTCATTCTAAAGAAAGGATGCACATAGGAATTATTATTCTTGTTTGAAGAAGAAAGAAAAAACTTGCCAATTAAGTCTCTCACACACACACAAATATGTATTTATGTATATATATATTAATATGTTGTTTAAGTCTTATTTTAGTCCATAAAGTTTCAAATTTTTTCTATTTTAGTCGTTAAAGTTTCAAATGGTTCGTTTTGGTTCATGAACTTAAAAAAAAGTAACCATTTTTTGTCATTATCTTTATTTTATTTTTAACGAATTAATGATATAGCTTCAAATATATGAATAAGTATATTAATGTGAGTATGTATTTAAGCCACATAAGTTGAAGACAAGAATCAAACAAATAAATATTAGATGATAAAATTATATACCAAATACTAAAATGATTATTTTTTATAAGTTCAAAGACTAAAATAGACATTTTGAAAGTTTAGAGACCAGAATAAAATAGACTTGAAAAAGTCTAGGAACCAAAATGAGATTTAAACCTAACATATATGATATTGTCTATTTTAGAATATGAAGTCAAATTTTGTATTCCAACTAACGAACTATCATTCTTCCTCTATATTGAAATGATGTGTTCTTAGTTTAGAAATGGACACATATGTAAAAAGAACACACAAAAAAAGAAGTGGTGTGAGTAAAAAATATGCAGCAAATGGGGAGAGGAGAATGGGAAAATAAAGAATATAATATATGGAAGGAAATATATGTGGAGGGGAACTAAAATGAGGAAACAAGAGGCTAGGGTTTGTTCATGTATATATATATATATAACAAAGTCCTTTGCTTAGAGGATGGCAAAATTAAAAATTATTTTTTTAAAAAAAAATTGAGCAGTTTTGAGGCTGTTGATAAGACTGGGCATGTGACTAATCTATGTTTGGAAGATTCACTTATTCAACCCATTACTCTCTCTCTCTCTCTCATGTGAAATAATTGTGTGTGAATGAGATATTTTGTCTTGTTTTGGGGGAAGTTTGTTTGAAGTTGTAAATTACATGGAGGGGTAATTTCATGGTGTGTGAGAGCTGAGCCACATGTATTTGACTTTCAAATCAATGCCAACAATAATTGATATGCCTTTTACCTTCAAATTACTATCACAGTAAAAAGTAAATTGAGATTGTTATTGATATGGAAGACATATATAACCATATTGTTCCCCACTCTAAAAACAAAAAAAATAATAATAATTATTATTATTATTATTATTATGGCGGTGATTTACTCACCAACTTTGAATTTGGGAAGGTGTATCAATTTTTACTCAATTTCATCGAATTGTATATTGAACTTTGATAACGGTTGCAATCTTGATCACCTTATTAAGCTTTAAAAAGACTTGTTGAAATTTTTACTTTATTATAAATTTTGGTTTGGTGTTGACAAAAGTATTTTCATGAGCGTCTAATGAATTATAAAACATATATTTCGCATAAAATTTATAGGATTTAGACAAAATTTACATTATAGCTTTTTTTAAAAAAAAAAAAATTGTAAGTTTTGACAAAGTAGTCAATATATTTTGTGTATTAATTAAGTTTAAATTTGTGCAAAACTTCTTCTTGTTCCTTTTATTTGGGCATCTCACTTGGAATGTTATGCATTCTTTTGATCTTGTGCTAACGATACACGGAACACCAACCCAATCTTGATGGAAAAAGCAAACTTAATTGCAAGTGCATAAAAAATTGAGATTTCTGATGTGAACGGTCACTTTCTGAGAACTAATATACATAGGAGTAATGTGTGAACATTATATCAATTTTTTTTTTTTTTTAACAAACGTGTGCTATATAATGCATCAATCTATAGAAAAATGAATTGATTAACTATATTGAGTGCAACCCCGCAACAAGATCGACTATGGCTGGTGAAGGTATGCTTAAAGTCTTATATAACACATGGTGATATTGTTGTCACCGGCAAATGTTTGACTTTGCCTATGGAAAACTCCAAATAAACACACGATATTTTAGAGTCGAAAGAACTAAAAGTTGGAATTCAATATAGTCTAGAAGTCTACCCGTTTTGGTGAAGTTAAAAGAATCTTCGTGGCTGAATTTTCACTAAAATTAGTGAGTTACGTTTTTGGAGTTTTTTATATATATTTTTTTTGTCGGTTAAAATTAGTCTGTGAATTAGTAGAAACCGAAAATAGGGTAAACACTTATATAAGTTTATGGTCTAATTTTGATGAAAGTAAAAATTAATACAACTTGTAAAATTTAGAGTTAAAAATTGATTTTTTTTCCCTAAAATAAACAATTTAAAGTAAGGACTAAGATCATTTTGTCATAATAAAATTGAGGTCAATTACCTAAATTTAGACATAACAAAAGTGATTTTGAACATTCTAAAATCACTCTCAAACATACCCTAAGACATATAGATTATGAAAACTACTTTTCAATTGGAGTGTTCAATTCTCTTTTCTAATAATTATATAAAAATATGATATAAGATCCTTTTGGTAATTATATAATATTTTTAATAGTATAAATTAAGGTAGGTTTGATAATATATGAACCCTCCATGTTTAAAGAAACTTCCCTACACAAGACTAACTCATTTTAACCATAAATAAATAAAATAAAATAAAAAAACTCATTTTGACCAACGGATGAGTTTTTATTTTCCCCAAAAAGTAATGCATCATTCCATTGTTAGCATTCCCACTATCAAGTTAATAGATTTTCCTTTGACACACAAAGATATTTAAGAAATCATTGAAAAATAAAGTGATACCAACATATAGATTTTTTCTCCTTTTTTTTTTAATTTCCAGGATTCAGTAATAAAAAAATGTTTTTTCCAAAAAAAAAAAAGAAAAAGAAATATATTTATAAGAAGACCACCATACAAAGTTGATTCAACCATTTTATAAAGTTATGATCATATATATATTGTCAAAGAACCCTAATTATTATCTGTGTTTTTTTTTTCATAAAACAAAAGACTTCTTTAATTGAATTAATTAGTATATATTATTGACAAAACAAGAAATTTTCTATATTTACCGTTTAAAATACAACCTTTGGAATATTTAATAATGTGGTCTTTCCTTGACTAACTCGAATATTTAATGGAAACTAATTGTATAAATCTTTTTGAGTCTTCCAACAAGCAACTGCCCCCATTCAGTCAAAGCACATGCTGGCCCAAAACTTTGTTATCTTTTAATTCCTATCATAATTAAATTTACCTAACCTAATTAAATTCGCTGATCCCAATTGATAGAACATTAGGCAATAAAATACATCTTATTGTCGCATGTAAGGAAAATTTAGACTCATCTCATTAACACATACATTATTCGTGAGTTCAAAGATTTTCTAAACTTATCTTCAAAATAAATTAATTTGTTATGAATCTTAAAATTTTAGATTCTACACAGATTCTGCTAAAAAGAAGTTTAATTTAAATTGACGAAGAGATTGTTGGGGCTTATAATTTTATAAACTTTATTATTTTTTTTTAACACATGGTCATCATTGTGATGAGTTTCTAAATATTTAGACATGTTATAATGTGGGCTATGTGTGTGTTTGTAAGTGCCCTGAAAGGTTTGCAATCTTAGCTGAGTTATCAATTTCATGTACTCATTATAGAGAAACTTAAAAAAATAATAAATAAATAAATAATAAAAAGAGTTCGAGCATCTCTCTCTAATCATGTGTACAAGCTTAGCTGAGTTTTATTTTTGTAATAATTATGTCTTAATTAATATTTACTAATATATGAATCCTCCATGATATTCTTTACACATCTAGTGTTTTTTTATGAACTTCTTGGATTAGAAAAATAATTAAAGAAAAAAGGTTGTAGTATATATCTGTAATTTTTTTAGTTCAACATTTGGAGGGTTAGGAGATCGAACTATCGACCTATGTGATGGTAGTGTATGTCTTTATTCACTGAACTATGTTTGAATTGAAAATTATATTGGAATCTTCACTATCATATATATGTTGTTGAATTAAAAAAAAAAAAATTGAGAATTTGAGATGACCCTCAGAAAGAGACAAAACGCCAAAAAATATATAATTTTATTTAGAAAGAAAATCAACCTAACCCATTTATTGGAAATGTGCTTTCTCTAAAGGCCAACTAGGTGATGTAATAAAAGCAGTTCAATTGGTAACATCATCATTCTTCCTTTTTTAATATATGCTTTTATCAGGCCAATTCATATAATCTAGTCACAAACCCATCACCCACCATACATTCTCTCTTGTCCTAAAATGTAATATTCTAATCATAATTTTTTTTCTGACTAAAATTAATAAAGTTTATAATGATAACTAAACTTGAGTTTTGCATAATTATTCAAAGACATGTGCCCCATTGTTTAATTGCATGGTCATGTCATCACTCATTATATATAGTTTACTTAAGATCTTACTGATCAAGAAAAAAAAAAAAAGTTTAATTGAAGTCTATGTCCAAAAAAAACACACAACAAATTAGTAGATTCAACAACTCAGTTACTTGTGTTTTCAATTCCCTGCATATTCCTTATTGGAAGAGAGACAAATTTCTAAATTCACAGCAAAAAGATTTTGAGTTTATGAAATTTCATGGCAGAGATGAAAGTTGGAATATTGAAAATATTAAGAATCTAAAACAGTTCTAAGGAGCTTAATTTTATTAACAAATCAAATAATAATGAGGAGTTTATTTTATTATTTTTTTCATTTTTGCTTTTTAGTTTCCTTTATTTTTATTTTCATTCACTAAAAAAATGTTAGGGAGAGTAATTTTATAAATAAATTGGATAAACAGACGCGTGTAAATATTACGCTTCGGGAGGTTATTGGTCTTCGTTTTATTCACCAAATAATGGCCCATTTTGTTGGTGGACTTTGGTTATGGATGGGCTTACACGTTTCTTCATTGGGCCAGAAGATCGGGTTTGTTTCGGCCCATAACGTGTAAATCATTGTTTTTGGGCCGAAACCCATTCTGATGCCAGTTCCAAACGCAATATAATTAAGAATTAGAAAGATTTACAGCCGTATACCATTTTTTTAATATTTAATTACTAAACTATTAAAAATAATAAATCTTTGATTTATCAATTACAAGTATAAATCTTTTAAGGACTAATATTTTCACTATATCAAAATATAAATTTGAACAAATAACCTAAATCACCCAAATTATCAACACCAAATATTTCGCGGTTTTTTTTTTAGTTCAACATTTATGGGGATTGAGGATTGAACTATCGACCTCTACGCTGGTAGTATAGTGCTTTTATCTACTGAACTATGCTCGGATTGACCCAAATATTTCATGGTTGGTTTGTGTTTAAATGAGTTATATTGGACAAATTTGTAACCTGAGTAATCCATTTAGAGCAAAAAAGTCCCTAAACCCAACCATAAACACCCCAATTAATGGCAATATATATATAGTTAAACTATAACTAGCTTTGATTCCCAAAATTTTGATACATTGGCTCCTAAAGTTTAAAAAATTTAATTTAGTCACTGTCCTTAAAATTTTGCCTAGAAAACTATTAAAATTGCCTAAATATTTTACGTAGTGAAATGGATTTAGCAATTTCCATGTTGTCATTGTCAATGTCCACTTAACTTTTTTCTTATGTTAAATTTCAACCACATCAATATTCTTCATCCTTTTGTTCATGTCCCCCCCCATGTCGGCACTTGGGAGTTGGAACGAATGAAAAAAAAAAAAAACCACCACAACACTTTCCATTGAAAAAATTAAGGAAAAAAAATTACTTCTTTGGTTCCTAATTTTTCAAATATTACACTTTTATCCTTGAATTTTGCGTTTAGTTTTTATTTGGTCTCTACGTTTCACAACGGTCACACTTTTATCCTTGGAATTTTAATTTTAGTTTTCATTTAGTCTATCTAAGTTTTAAAATGTTGTATTTTTACCCTTAAATTTGGACTATTACTCACTTTTTAGTCCTTAACATAGCAGAAATATTAGCAATAATTTCATTTATTATTAATATTTTTGCCATATTACACTATTTAAATATTATAAAAAATAATATTTTTACTATGCAAGCATATCAATAACATAAATTGATATTAAATGAATTCAACACCATTTTGTAAATATTAATAAACAGTTATTATGTCAAGGACCAAAAATAAATATTAATGAAAGTTTAAGGGTAAAAGTGTAAAATGTAATATTTTGAAACATAGGGACCAAATAAAAACTAAACTCAAAACTTAAGGGTAAAAATGCAACATTTTGAAACCTAAAAACTAAAAACTAAACTCAAAATTTATGGACGAAAAAGATATTTCCATCCCTTCCCCAATCTTAACATAAATAACTAAACGGATTTCCCATGAAATTAAGAAGCCAAAAAAAAAAAAAAAAAGGGTTTCAAATAATGTCTTGAGAGACCCTCTTGTTCGTTTTTATCTTTGATATATGTCCTTATCTATTTGTCTACATTAAACCCCACACAACCTCGGCAGATAATTAACAATATGTACTAGAAAAAGATAGAGATATTAATTATATATTTCCATAATTGATGAAACAATAAATTCAACACTCACAATAAAATGGAATTATATGACTGACATACACGTACAGCAAGATTTGAAGAACAAGTTTTTCAATCTTAATTTTATATATTTGGAATTACAAATATTAATTAAAAATTAAACCTTGCTGCGAATCCAACTGGTAAATTAAATTAGGCTAACGAGATCTTAGTTTCATTGTGTTATGTCTTAAACATTGAACCACAAAGACGGCAGAAACAATGGTTGTCTTTTAAGACACACTAAGATTATTATTATTATTATTCTTGGTGTTTGGTTTTTCCTTTGGTTTTGTCGTTTCAAGATTGATGAAATTTACAATGTGTCCTTTTAATAAACCATGTCATATATATATTTATCACATTTTTATATACATTTCAGAAGCTTCATCCACAAGTTCACAAACAGTTTAATTAAGAAGGCGAAGAAGCCAAAGTGTTAGAAAAAAAAAAAGATTCATGAATATGAATGTTGAGGGTTAATTAAGTTAAAAATTAGAGCTAGCTAGGGTTTAAACTTAAAAAATTCATTAGAATGTCAATTTTCAGGCTAAATTCCAAATGCTTTTGCTTGAGAAGAAATTTTTTTTGGTGATATCACCAATTTGAGGGCTTCATTTTGTCTCCTTCCTCCGACTTGAGAAGCCCCATTCCCTTTTTTTTTTTTTCACTCAATCATACCTATTTATCTATTCAATGTCAGTTCACTATAATTGCCCCTTTCTTCCATGGCTGCTGAGCTTGGGTTTCAGTATTCTTCTTTCCCTCATCTTGCCGAAACGACTCTAGGCGACGGCGGGCAAAATCCGATCGGTCAAAACCCTATGCAAGCATCCGACGTTGTTGAAGACGATGACTCGTGGGAAGTCAGAGCTTTTGCTGAGGACACGGCTAATGTTATGGGGACTACCTGGCCTCCTAGGTCTTACACTTGCACTTATTGTAGAAGAGAGTTCAGGTCTGCTCAAGCCTTAGGCGGTCATATGAATGTTCACCGCCGAGACCGCGCTCGTCTCCACCAAGCTCAGCCCAACCCAATCAAACCCTCTTCTCTTTCTTCTTCTTCTTCCTCTTCTTCTACTTCCAATTCTTCTTTCATCATCCCATCTCCTGATTTTAATGGTGGAGGGTTGTGCCTTCTCTACAAATTCCCAAACCCTAATTTTAATGGTGGGATAATCAATAGCCCTTCAACTTTAAATGCTTACATTCATTCACCCTCTGCTCTTTTCTCGATGTCCCATCATTCCTTCAACAACTTGATGATGCCCTCGACCTCGCCCTCGTCCACGGCTTTTCTGGTGAACGAACACCGTGTCGGACCTAGCGTTTTCTCTCAATCCTATGGGGATGAAAATGGGAGCAACCAAGAGCTTGATCTAGAACTCAGGCTTGGACATGGTCCTTCAGCTCAAAATATCATAGAAAAGGGAGAGAAGATCTGTAACTTGGAAGCTGCATGTTTGAGGAAGAGATCATCAGATTGATCAATCTGTAAGATATATATACATTTCATCGAGCGTTTTTTTCCCTTTCTTTTATCTCTCCATAAGGCCAATTTGATTTCGAATTTTTTTTTTTTTGGAGTTACTTTTCTAATCAATTTTATGGCTGAAATAAAATGAAGGTTGATTGAAATCAAATTTTTTTTTCCTAATAAATTAGAATTAAACGAGGAAATTTTTATTCTGGAAGAATCTTATTGGGAAGAAAAAAAAAATTAGGGTTTTGAGCAAGGGACTGAACAAGAAATTTGTGCAGTGGTATGTCATTTTCTTGGTTACAGATTCAAGGTAAAACAAAGCATCTGAGCCTACATTTCCGTGGGGATTATTACTTTCATATCATTCAAAGTTTTTTTTTTTTGTTTTTTTTTGTTTTTTTGTTTTGTTTTTTAAAGAAAAATGATTCAAACAACCTGAAATGAACCAATTACGAAGCTCATATAAAGCATATATGTATTTGGGATCACTGCCTGAAAGTGCATTAAAATATCTACCATTTAATATAATGTCTGTTTGCTAATTTCTAGTCAGGAAGAATAGTTAGATCAGCTGGGTCTTTGTTGGGTTCTGAAAATTTTCTCTGGTTGCAAAATTACCCTATAAAAGAAAATCAATATTTAAGTTAGTATTTGTCTTTAAAAGAAATTATTCCATATGCTTTAAAGTTTAGGTTAAATTACAAATTTAGTCTCTAAAACTTTATAACGTGTTAAATAAGTTTAAACTTTCAATTTTGTTTCTAATAGGTCCCTAAACTTTAAAAAGTGTTAATAGTTTCCTAAATTTTCAATTTTTTGTTTGATAGGTCCTTGAACTTTCAAATTTGCATCTATTAGATTCTTGATTTAATCGACATTTTTAAATTTTACGAACATAAATTTTCAATTTAACCTAAATTTAATGCAACCTTTTTGGTTGATGATAAACTCTGAAATTGATTGGAAATTTAAAACACGTCTGTTACTTGCTTGAAATAGATATTTAAGACATCAAAATTAGTTATATATTTGGTGGGAATGGGAAATTTGTTCTTTTTATTAGAATTGTAGTTATTAATTGTACCATATATGGTTACCGATGAAGGTTTTTTATTATCTATTTGGTGGATCCCTAGTTCTGTGTGATGTTTTTGAAAATATAAAGAGGCAGACAGATCAATCAATTACTTGAAATTTTTATTTTTCAATTAAAAGTCAGAAATCAATTACCTGAAAATGTGCAAAAAAAAAAAACCCATTTTTCAAAGGAAAATTAAAAAGGAATTAAAAATTTTACCCATCTCATGAAATGTGTAGTCAAAATCTAGAGAATCTCCCTCCCCCAAAAATATCATCTCCATTGTCTTCTTCCCCCTCTTTTTTCTTAAGTCTTAAGCATCTACATATGGTATAGATTTTTCTTTCTTAGCCTTTCTACATTCTTTCCTATCTCAAATTGTGTTATATTTTTCACTCTAGCACAAAAGAAAAAAAAAATGCAACCATTTATGAAATTCCTCTGGTCTTTCAAGTACTTGTTTTTACCCCTCATATAAAAAATCACCTACTTTACAAAAATTCTTCTTTTGATTGGAGTAAGCAATAAAAAACAACAAAGCATCTTCAAGGGAAAAAAAAAACAAAGCAAGTAGATGAAAAAATGTTAAAGTATTGAGATAAAGTTAAATTTACCAAAACCATCGGCTTAAGCTTTTAGGTTCAATGATGATTTAACACAGTATCAAAGCAAAGATCCTACGTCTGAGCCGCTATAATATCATTTACTCCCCCATTTAATATTGATAACCACTTGTTGGATCTTATGCAAATTTTTAGTCCACAAGTGAAGTAGAATGTTAAAATATTTAAATTTACCATAATCCATCAACTTAATCTCGTGGGTTGGAGGAAAAAACAAAAAAAAATCGCAACTTTATGGAATGTGAGAGATAGAAAAGAGAAAAAATATGTATATAAAAAGAGGAGATGGCACACGAGTGGATATGGGTCAAAACCAAGAAAGAAAGAGAGAGAAAAATAAAAAAAAAAAAAGAAAAAAAAGGGGGTGGTGTTTTGGATCAGAAGTGTCGCTTTTAGAAAGGGTAGCAGAGATTGGTACAAAATAAAAATAAAAAAGTTTTTT
>JAOANK020000038.1:732544-748238 GCA_026257165.2 Telfairia occidentalis | reverse complement strand
TTTTCTGCCTGATTTAGTTTGGAAATATTATATGGGGATGAGCTATTTATATGTAAGAGATATTGCTTTGTGAGCCACTGAATTTGTTCGCTGCAGAAAAGACCTATATTGGAACCGAACTAAGGAAAGAAGAGAAGAGAGAAAGTTAGAGAAAGAGAGAAAAAAGTTAATATTATTTTGCTATTGATTTGATTTTAATCTCAAATTAATGTGACCGTTATAATCGTTTTTGAGATATATTAAAATACAAAAATTGAAATAATAAACTAACAAGGGACCAAAATATCAAATCCAACATAACTCAAGACCAAGGGGTCATGAGTTGAAACCATACCTCAAAAAAAAAAAAAAAAAAAAAACAAGAGATGAAAATAATATAATTTTTTAAAATATTGTCCTTTGGCCTTCCAAATAAAAAATATTTTGAAATGGGGGAATTATCCTTTTCATTTCTATAAATATTGGTCACTGCCCAATGGGCTTGCAGTAACAATTCTCTCTTGTTTGAATTTGAAGCAGAGCCATAGCCATGGGTTCCGCTCCAGCCATCAAGGAACTTCTTGGTGAACTGAACGAGGAATCCTACATCTGTTTACTGTCGAAGCTCATTGGCGAGGCCAAGTACGTCCAGAACAATCCACCCCAAGGCCTGATTCCTGAAGAAGATAAGGTCATTCGACACGTCTTTGACGTTCTCTGCCCTTTAAGCACCGACAAGGGCGGACCCTTAGTGATTAAACATATCAGCTACGTTCCTGGCCGCGGAAATTTGATTGTCGAGTATCCAGGCACAGTACCTGGAAAAGTCGTCTCGTTCGTCGGAAGTCACCTCGATGTCGTCCCTGCTGATCCAAAAACTTGGGTATTGTTTTTCCACCTTGATTTGATCTCCTTTTATTTTGTTTTATTTTTACCTTTTTTATGCTTATTGTAACTCCTTTGCATTTTCGTGTTTTGTCTGCTCTACTTTGTGATGAAATTTGTGTATTAGCTCATTTAGGGATTCGTTGAGAATTTAATTTAGCACCAGATGGAGTTGCCTCCTGTTGTTCAATTCTCCTGTGTTGTTTTAGAAACTGAATTTAGGGTTTGGGGTTTAGGCTTTAGGATGTTTCTGTTTTAGTAATATATTTAATGGCCAGGATTCAGGTTAACCCAAACAAAATTAAGGATTGCATTTCATTTTCATATACACGTCGATATGTTGTTCATATAAACAAAAAAAAGGATTGTTGTATATGCAGGAATTTGACCCTTTCTCATTGAGCATTGATGGGGATCAACTTCGGGGTCGCGGAACTACTGATTGCCTGGGACATGTTGCCCTCCTAACTGAATTCATGAAGAAGCTTGCAGAAACAAAACTGAAGTTGAAGTGCTCTGTTGTTGTTATATTTATTGCATCTGAAGAGAATAATTCAATCGCAGGAGTTGGAGTAGAACAACTTGCGGAAGATGGATACTTCGATAACTTAAAAGGAGGGCCTCTGTGAGTGATTGCTTTTTCTTCTAAATAAGATCCTGATGTTAGCCTTTTTTTTTGGGTGGTATGCATGACTGTCTAGGCCAACTTACGCAGACTTCGACTAATCTCATGAATCATCTACCTATGACTTTAATATTCTCAGTAGATAGCGACCATGAGATTTGGACCCATTCCTCCAAAGTCTCTTTACCTTTTTCATATGCTTTGATGATCACTAGGTCAACTCATGGTGATTACATCTTGATATGAGTTATTTTTTCAATTTTAATGTTTAGCAATTTCCCCTATACATTGTTAAACTGTGTAGCTTTGGTTTCCTACACAGATATTGGATTGATACAGCAGATTCTCAACCTTGTATTGGTACCGGGGGTTCATTAACTTGGTCACTTGAAACAACTGGAAAACTTTTCCACAGTGGTTTGCCAAATAAGGTAAATCAATATATTGTGTGCCTAACTACTATAAGTGAGTCTTCTCTTGCATTTTGAGGGAGAAATTTAGTAACTTCAGATTTTGGTTGAGGAATTGCTAAAAGTGAATGTTAGAATATGAAAGTACATATTGAAATCTTTCTTGCTATGATAACGAAGCTTCTATAGCTGTAAGGTTGTAGTTTTATCTGAATCTTAAATGTGAAATCCCACCCTCAAGGTTAGTACAACTAGGGTAAATCCTTTTGCATGATAAACTTCATCAGTAAATTTGTATTTGAAATTAAATGGTAAGGATTAGTGAAAATCAAGGTTTTGTTGAATATGCCTGGCATTTGAGAGTACCTGGATAACTCGTCCATTAATAATAGGTGCAGAATTTAGTTGATGTGACTTGTGAGTGCTGATCTCTAATAGCATAAAACGTGAATATTTATATGTATTACTACTTTATGCCAATTGATTAAATTTTGTTTTAGCTCAATATGACATAAGTGCCTACCTCTCTTGTATCTAGGCTATTAACGCTCTGGAGCTAGCTATGGAAGCTCTCAAAGTGATCCAATTGCGCTTTTATGAAGATTTTCCTCCCCATCCTAAGGAAAAGGTATATGGATTTGAAACACCATCAACCATGAAACCAACCCAATGGAGTTGTAAGTTCTAAACCCTTCATTCATTAATTTTAGACAGAGAAATATGTTTACTTCATCACGATCATTTCTTCATCTTAGATCCAGAAGGTGGTGTCAATCAAATTCCAGGAAAATGTACTATTGCAGGAGATGTCAGGTTAATACTAGTCTGAGTTTATTATTATTATTATTTTAGCATAACATTGACATGTAATAAAATCTTCAGTTGTTTTTCTTAATTTTACTGATTTTTTCTCGTGTTGGATTCATTTGGCAGGTTGACTCCCTTTTACGAGTAAGTAGTGTACTTCCTTTCCTAATTAATCAACCTTACTTAGCAACCGAACTGCATACTTATTACCATGGGGTTTTAAATAAGTATTTATATTCCTTTTTCTTTTTGGGTTGCTCAATATGAGAAATATTCGACACTTCATGGATTTAGTTTCTGTTAATATTTTTTTCCAGTATGAAGGATGTTATGAAAAAAGTCCAAGGCTATGTTGATTACATTAATGCAAACGTGGAAAAACTTGATACAAGGGGTCCGGTTTCAAAGTATGTCCTACCAGATGAGGGCATCAGGGGAAGGTGTTTTCTCTTTCTCTATTACTCTATTACTCTATGACTATGACTTCCATGGCATATGAACGTAATAATTCACTTCATGAAGCCCCTCCCCTCTCCGCAAGAAGAATGATGATTCAGTTGACTGATGTGCATCTCCATTCATCTATAACCACCACTTTAGTCTTCGGAATATAAAATTTTAGTTTTTTTTTTCTTTTTTTGTTCTTTTTGCAGAATTGATATAACTTTTGGCACGCCGTTATCGGGAGTTGCGTGTGATCTTGATTCTCGTGGCTATCAAATTTTATATAACGCAACGAAGGAAGTTATAGGGTATGTCCAACCTTACTCAATTACAGGGAGTTTGCCACTTATTCGGGACCTCCAGGTAATTCACATTTCCGTTTCTGTTTCCCTCTGCTGTTGTTTATTGTTCTCATTTGGTTTTCTCATCTTTTTGTTTTTATAACTCGTAGGATGAGGGCTATGATGTTCAGACTGCAGGCTATGGTACGATTTTGTAATGCATTCATTTCTTACAACATGACAAGATTTTGTTACATAAAAAAACATACTCCACTTTCTCTTTTTCTGAATGCTCCTTCCTAATATACATTCAGCTGTAAACAGAGTAATTTAGGAAAAACATATGGGAAAAAGCATAAACAGAGTCATTGAACTTTATGGGATTGCCAATTATGAAGATATGATTTACACTGTAATGTTTTAATACAGGTTTATTGGATACATACCATGCCGATAATGAGTACTGTCTTTTTAACGATATGAACAATGGCTACAAGATATTTGCTAGCATCATCTCTCAATTAGAAGAAGATTGTTACTAAAACGCCATTGGTGTTCTAAAGGGTACTACTTCGAGAGTGAAGGCAGTGGAGGCATAAAGTGAACTGTGATATTTTTACTCTCCCTGTAGGGTAATAAATAAAATTTATATGCAGATTATGCTTGGTATTCCTGTACGTTGTACCTGTAATTTGTATTTCAATAAAGGCAATAGTAGAGCCTCTGTTTGTTCACTCTGTTTTGTGGTTGGTAATGAATGCTTAGACTGTAATTTTTTTTTTTTTTAGTTCAACAACACGTGGGGTGAGAAATTTGAATCCAAGACGTCTTGGTTAAGGAAATATGTCTTTAATTAGTTAAGCTATATTCGGTTACACTGTAGATTTACCAAATGATTTGGATGAAAAAAAGTTCGAGACCAACAAAATAAACCTAACTAAGTGCATGTTTGATATAACTTTTTAAAAAAATGATTTTAAGTAAACCATTTATTACATAAGCGTTTTTTAAAGAAATTTAATTGAATACTTAATTTTAAAAAAATTTTAAATGTATTTTATATATTTTTATACGTTTTCAAACCATTTTTTATTATTAAAAATTTTAAAAAGTGTTTTTAATTAGTTAAAAATACTATTAGAAATTGTAATAAAACACTGTTAATTTTATAAAAATACATTTTTTTTTCTATTAATAAACAGTTTAATAGTCATACCAAACAAACTCTAAATCAAATGAAATCTTAGTTCGGTTAAAGTCTTCAAAGAAATTGAAACGGAACGAGCGGTCTAGTAATTACAAAATTGAATCTGTCCATAGTTTTAACTAATTAAAAGGGTCTTTTTAAAGTTTTTAATGAACACAAATAGTTTGAATACTTTCAAAAATAGGTAAAATGCACTTTATGAAGTATTTAACTAATTTTTTCTTCTAAAAGTACTTACATAGTAAGTGGTTTATTTAATAATATTTTTTTTTCAAAAGTCAGATTGAATACACACTAAATTTAATTAACGAGAACGAACCGTTTATGTTAAGTTTCATTTATTAATATATTTGTGAGTATAAAATTGAGGCTAGCAAGTAAAGCTAAGACATTTCATACTCTTTCTCAAAGAATCGTAACTTTAAATTTTCATTTCACATTTGTCATGTAAATTTTCAAAAAATTAAAAAAATCAATTAATAAAGAAATTATATAAGACAAAAATATAATATAAGAAATCAATAATATGGACAAAAACACTAGAAAATAAAAGATTTAGAGAAATCATAATGAAATTAAAAAAATTAAATTATATATATATATATTTTTAGTTCAACAATACGTGGGGGAAGATTCGAATCCATGATTTCTTGATTAGGAAAATATGTTTTTAACCAATTGAGCTATATTCGATTTGACCAAAAAAAAATTATATTTCTCATTGGAAATGGGGAGTCAATATCTATGTAAGATATAAAAAAAGGGTAGTTAGAAAATTATTAATATAGTTCTCACTATATATTTATGGTCATAAAATATAGTTAAAGTAGTTATATGAAATAATTTATCCTCCGATTCTACCAGGAAAAAGAAAAGTACATAAAATAAGGGAAGATCTTCATAAATGCTCCGAGATACCCCAAATGTGAATAATTAGTATAAAATAGGATTACATTTCAACAAATCAGAGTGGCGCAGCGGAAGCGTGGTGGGCCCATAACCCACAGGTCCCAGGATCGAAACCTGGCTCTGATAATAAGAGTAGCTTCCGATGGTTTTTTTTTTTCCTTTTTTCTCTTTTTTAATTTCGATTTGTTTTTTCCGTGAAAAGGAAAAAGCAACCATCGTTCCTTTTCCTTCTTACATTTTTCGGTTTGGTCAACAAATTCTTCAGTTCGTAGTTGCAGAAGAATCATAAATCCCTTCCAAACAGTTTTTCATCTCAACTCTCAAATTCCCCAGATCTCATCCCTACCACTACTTCTTTACCCTTCTCTCTTGTCTTTTAGTCTCTTAGTTTCTGACTTTTGGCCAAGTCTTTCTGTGCCTTATTACTTTGGGACACGATCCGCTGGATCAGACATGCCGGTGGCTGCATCGGCCATTTACTTCCTCAATCTCCGGGGTGATGTTCTCATTAATCGTCTCTACCGTGACGATGTCGGGTAATTTCAACTCTTTCCTCCGAGTTGCAATTTCAGTATTCTGGATATTTATACAAAAAGGGGTTGCGGAATGTTTTTGTGCTTGTAAGATGACTTTTCAGGATGTATTAGGTTGGGGAAACACCGGATGTTGATTGTATTTATTGGGTATAGTTTGCAATTTAGTTCTGGTAGCTGGAAGAGTTGTTAAAACGATGGGAATTATTTTAATTCAGTCTGACCTGATTAAAACGAAATCATTCGTAAGCGAATTATAGATGATGGGGTTTCCATGTCCATCTCTCGCTGCATAGGTCTGTTCTCAATATCGTAGTTATGGCTTTTACGAGGTTTATCGATGGTGTATGGTAAATTACCTTAGGAATCAATGCTGGATTATGTCATTTTGTGATAGGGTTATTTCATGAATTTCGATACAGAAGTCCCTTCTGGATAAGGTACTCTATGATCCGCATACTTTAGGGACATAAAATCGGTGGTAGGCCAAAATGACTATTGAGCTTCTGAAATTATGGTATTTACTATTTAGTAATAGTTTCAAAGTTGTTTGGTCATTCTATTGTTTCTAACCTTTATTGGGGGATATTATTGCTTGGATGGAATATTGCTTATTTCGGCTTATTCATGCAGTTTTTTATGCATCTTTGTATTTTCTCGTTAAATTTTTGCTGTTTAATTTTTTACATTTCATAAATTCTCTCAGGGGAAATATGGTGGATGCCTTTCGAACACATATAATGCAAACAAAGGAACTTGGCACCTGTCCTGTGCGGCAGATTGGTGGTTGCTCTTTCTTTTACATGAGAATTAGCAACGTATACATCGTGATTGTTGTTAGCAGCAATGCGAATGTGGCTTGTGCATTCAAGTTTGTTGTTGAGGTACTTAGCATCTTCTTTATGGTTGTATACTTTGGTGGAATATTCTTTTCCTTCATGAGTTAACTTTGAAGTTTTCTCAAACAATTATTTACGAGTTTATATTTCGCTGCCTCTTTTAGAATATAACGAGCACCATTTTGCTCGAGTAGCCAAATTTCTGTGAAAATTTTTTTAGTCAAAATAATAAAGGAAACATATTTTATCTATATGGAACTTATGATTGAGTTTTGCTTACAGGCTGTTGCACTGTTCAAATCTTATTTTGGTGGGGCTTTTGATGAAGATGCAATTCGAAACAATTTTGTTCTTATTTATGAGCTTTTAGATGGTATGTGATACCTCATTGACGATTTTGTTTTCTTACTTTATATATATATATATATATATTGTTATGAGAAGAAGTGTTGGAGGGAAGAAAGTAGATAGTAGTTTGACCACCTACAAACAAACAAAAAGTTACTTTGCTAAATGAAGTTTATTCTGTGAAAACTGCATGCCATATGACAATGGTCTTATTATTAAAATAATAAATGAAAGAGAAAAAGAAAAGATTCCAATAGCACAAATCATCTCTTCTGCACTAACTGTGCCTTCCACTTCTGAATAATATATGGTATGGCTATATGGTGTGGCATGCCGTGAAAATTTTCATTTCATTTCTGTGACTGAGTTGTTCATTACTTGATTGTGCATGGATAATACCTTTTTCTTTTGTGTTCGAGGAGTTATATCATACATGCTTACAATTGGACGTGCATGACATATTTCTTGCTTTATTATTGTTGTTTTAGAAAAACTAGAAGTGTATCTGTCATGGAAATGAGTGGAAGTTGATGTCTGCCTTGCAATTGCAGAAATAATGGATTTTGGTTACCCCCAAAACCTCTCGCCCGAAATTCTAAAACTATATATCACTCAGGAAGGAGTTCGCTCACCATTCTCAACCAAGGTTAGATTGTATATGTATTTTCAACAACCTAGTGGGATAAGCCGGCGTCTGAGCTTGTTAAGGGAGCTTAGGTTTAAAATTGTTCTCTATCCTACAATATCTTTCTCCATCTCTTTCTCACCCTTTAATATTGATGTTCATTTGTATTTCTTTAGAGGGCCTTCTCATCTTCTATTACTTCGTGAAGTTTCTCCAAATCAATGAAATTTTCGCATCTAGCACAAGGATATTCTTTTTTTTTTTTAAGGAATAAATGTGTGTTTACATAATTGTGATATTTACTGATGTCTTTTCATTCTGCTTTTTTTGGCACCATATGGTAAAAAAGCCTACAGATAAACCTGTCCCAAATGCAACTTTACAAGTTACAGGTGCTGTTGGTTGGCGAAGGGAAGGCCTTGTATATAAAAAGAATGAGGTGAATGATGGTTATGTCTTTCTTGATTGCATGAATAAAGCAACCTACTGAATTGTGGACATTCTTTCTGCAGGTCTTTTTGGATATTGTTGAAAGTGTAAACCTTCTTATGTCTTCAAAAGGTAGTTAATAGCTTTCAAAGTTTCTTCTTTATCAAAACCTGTTGTGGAACCTTATAAACTATTGGTGATCATAGGTAGTGTTTTACGTTGCGATGTAACTGGAAAGATTCTTATGAAGTGCTTTCTTTCCGGAATGCCTGATTTAAAGTTGGGTTTAAATGATAAAATTGGCCTCGAGAAAGAGTCGCAGTTGAAGTCTCGTCCAACTAAAAGGTAGTTTCTCATGGGAGACTTGAATGATACTCTATAACCATACTTTTTTCTATTGATTTTTCTTGGCCATCTCAAGCTACTTACTTTTTTTTTTTTTTTGTAATACATGATTATTTATTTAGAATCTTTAATTCTCTCTGTTTCATCTGGTTTTCCGGACATGGTTATTATTATGTATGTATGTGAGGGTTTGGGTTTAGTTTCAATTTGCATTTAAATGCATCTTTGTATAGTGGTGACCAAAAAGAAAGGAAAAATCATCATATTTTTGTGCTTTTTTATTTAACTTGCACGTGTATCATGAAGTTTTTCTTCTCCATTCTTGCTTACTCTGCTATGAAAATCAGTTGTAGAGTACTTTCATGTTAAACTAAATTGTCTTGTGCAATTGATTCTTGCTGTTTACCCAAACTTCTGTAAAGAGCAAAAAGAGAATTATACTTCAGTTGAGTTGTTCCACTTTTCTCATCTTTTGGATTGTGGTGGTAAATGATAACCTTGGCTTAGACCTTTCTTACATGTTTCCAACAGCTCAGAAGCACGTGTGGAACATCATTGAATTCAAGAAGAGATTTTGGTGTCATATGTTTCTTTATGTTGTGATATCATTGGTCTAGTATAGTTACTATAGTATAGACTCAATAATCCCCGGTTAAAGTTTCGTGTATGCGTTACTTTGTTTCATGATTTATTTTGCAGTGGTAAGACAATTGAGCTTGATGATGTGACTTTTCATCAATGTGTAAATTTGACGAGGTTTAACTCAGAGAAGACAGTCAGCTTCGTGCCACCTGATGGGGAATTTGAATTGATGAAGTAAACTTGAATGTCTTTATATTTAAATTTGTCTCGTGTGATATTGAAAGTTGAGATTCTCAATAGCTTCAAGTTTTTCTATACTTAGCTTTTCTTTTAAGTTTTCTTGAACATCTAGCATCCATTAACTTTAGTTATTACCATTATAGAATATACTATCTTCTTTTTGATGAAGTATTGAGGTTTTACCTAGTAATGTTAATTACAGTCCCTATCAGCATGTCACGTCTAAGCATGTTATTAATGTGTGATTCACTTTGAAGAAATATAGTTCAATTTACATGGAGGGTAAAAGTTCTTCTACCGTGTCTGTTTTATCAATTGAAGAATTTCCAATGTTGCTGTCTGGATATCCATTTCTCTTAATATTTGTTGTTGAATAGTTTTCCTTGATTGATTGCTTGCGCTTTTAAATTCCACACAATTTTGTATTTTATGAAGAAAATTTGAGGGCGTTTGCACTATTTGAAGGTTAATTCTATTTGTTATCTGTATGTGAGTATGGGTGATTAGTTGTGCCCACAAAAAACTTTTAGTGTGTTCTCGTGCAAAAAATTCTCCCTCTTTCGTAGAGGGAAGGACAATGGATTTCATCATATGTGAATATGGTATCAAGAGGGAAAATGAATAATTTTTTGTTTGGAGTCATTACATTATCATGTTATTCTCTCATACGTGCTAGGTATTTCTTCTCCTATTCCTGATAGTGTTTTTATCTTTTTTTTTTAATGCAGATATCGTATTACTGAGGGTGTTAATCTTCCATTTCGAGTACTACCGACAATTAAGGAGCTTGGGAGGACACGTATGGAAGTTAATGTTAAGGTTGGTGGTTCTCTAAATTGCATGATCTTAATGTACTGAATTCCACAATTTTTTTAAGCCCAATCTCTTCTGGCCTTCAGGTGAAGAGTGTCTTCGGTGCAAAAATGTTTGCTCTTGGCGTGGTCATTAAAGTTCCTGTTCCAAAACAGACCGCTAAAACTAGTTTTCAAGTGACATCGGGTCGAGCTAAGTACAATGCCTCTATTGATTGCATTGTGTGGAAGTGAGTATCTTCGTTAGTTTTAAATATGCTCATTTAGTTTCTTGTTTTTACTTCTGACAAATCTGTGGTTATGCTTGCATTTAATAGCTTAGATATTTGTGCAGTTAGTCATCATTGTGATATCGTCACCTATAATTTTTCCATTGATTACAAATTCCTTCATGTTTTTGTCATAGTTGGGTATCGTGTAATGACCTTCTGACATAGCTATCAGGAATCTTTTTTGTTTAACTTATCACATGCTCGTGTAGTTGATTGCTTTTCTTTTTCATCATACATGGTCTTCATGCATGAATACTTTTATATTTGTGCAGTCAGGTTTGGTTTTTATGCTCCCATTTCATATTATCTATAATTTTCTCGATAGATCCCAATTGATGACTTCAAATCTATAATTCCACCTCAAAAATCAATTAAGAGACTTACACTATGAATTTTTTAATAGGGCTTTTCATGTCTCACAGACAGTTAATTTTCTGTTCAACGATTATATTAAGTCTCATGTTTAATGCTTGGAGTTGTGGCTTAACTTTTCATTTTTGTCAATTTTAGGATCAGAAAATTTCCTGGACAGACAGAACCAACCATGAGTGCTGAAGTGGAGCTGATTTCTACAATGTCTGAAAGGAAGCCTTGGACACGGCCACCAATTCAGATGGAGTTTCAGGTTCTCAAAAATTAAATCCAAGCATACTATTTTAGTGACGATGCATGGATGCATTTTCTTTTTTAATGTTCGCTTAAGCATTGGCCTATTTACTCCTGCTCTGTAGGGTTGATTTAATGGTTTCCATAGTGCTCTTTCTCCATCGTTCTTTTGTTGTGGAATAGTTTCGAAAAGAAAAACAAATGGAAGCAAAAAACAAGAGAGAAGTTTCTAAAAGGTCGCCACTAGGACCTGTTTTCCATTTCAAACTGGGTTTAGATGTTCCTATGTTTTAGGGTGTTAATTTCTCTTCTTGTCTAATGATTATGTTGGAGGTGAAATATTTATCTTTTTGGTTATACAGGTTCCCATGTTCACGGCATCTGGTTTACGTGTCCGTTTTCTCAAGGTATTTGTTGTTTTCTCTCTCTACTCCTTGGTAGCATAGCAGTCCATGCATGTGATGTATGATATGTATAAATAGTCTAATGTAACTATTTTATTTATGGTATGAACATGATATTAGTAGGAATACAAGGGGAAAGAGAACGACGGTTTTGAAGGATCCGTCATTAGTCTAAACAGTTGTATGCATTTTATTTTATTTTTTCATTAAAGGTATGGTTGAGGTGGGTAGATTGAAACATTATTCCGGCTTTTGTTTGCCAATGTGGATTTCACTGGAGGGCATGCTAGATGTGTAATTTATTACCTGAGGTTTTTGTGAAATTTGAAATAACTAGTGTTTTTTTTAGCCTAGTTGATGATCGATCATATCATATGGAATGGCTACGGAAAATAGTTTTGTGAGTGGGTTTAAGACATGTCTAACCCGAAGTTTGATTATTAGAAACTTCTCAAATACTATGGATAGAGCATGTCTGCTGTTGTGATGTAGTTGTAGAAATGTGAGTGCCACTCTTTCTTGCTTGTCCATGCATCTTAAAATGATTTTTTTTTTTCCCTCAATTTGTTCTTCAGGTGTGGGAGAAGAGTGGTTACAACACAGTCGAATGGGTACGTTACATAACTAAAGCTGGATCATACGAGATCCGGTGTTAGAATTGCGAAGATCTACCCGCGCGGTGTATAAAAAAGGAAAAATTGATTGGATGGATAGAGAATATTCAAAGCTCTCTCGTCGACACTGTGATTATTCAAGCGTATTCAAGAGAAGCTTGATGGAGAGACGGGTGGTTTTTGATGGATAATTGAGCATTTTAGTTGCTTTTGTTTTGTCTTCCTTCATCTTTGAGCTTTTAGCTATTTGATGTTTATACTGTTAGCATATGTAAACCAAACTTCCATATTCTTTCCTCCCTCCTTTCTGCTTATTTTTTCGGCATTAGAAAAGACGAGATTATTCCTTGTGGCTGCCTGCTGCTTTCTGTTGTAATCAAGGCCTTGTAGTGAAAAATTTTCTGTTCTTGGATGAATTTCATTAATGTTGGTTTGTGATCAATGTTGTCCTTTAATTCAATATTACATTGTTACGGTAAGTTACCGAGGAAGTAATTTTCTTTTGGGAATAGTTAATGGTCTGAAATCAGTAATTCTTTTTAAAAAAATCACAAAGCTTGATTCATATATGATGGGATATGGAGATATTAATTCTCTTTTGAAAATTGAAGTCTCTAGGTTTACGGTTGTTTGGTTATATTTAGGGATTGCCCGATGAATTTGTAGGGTTGAGAAAAATGTCTTGGTTTTTTGGGACAAAATTCAATATATAGAGAAATTTATTACATTAAAAGGTAAAACCAACAATTTTTAACTCCTTGTTGTGTTGTATAAATATGGTATAAAATTAAAGCTGAAATATAGGTTTTAAGAGAATTTACTGGATGAAATTGTAAAATTTTAAACTTCTATTCTATTTAAAATACATATTTCTTTTGTATATAAAACAACAAATGGAGAATAGTTTTCAATTTTATATTTATAAAAAGTATTTTAAAGGATCAAAACAAAATGATTTGTGAATGTTAAAATGATTGTTTATAAAAAAAATTATTATTAATCACAAAATCACAATGGCATAAGCATTTCTTTTTTCACCACTTCCTGAAAGCCCTCAATTTTCCATGGCGAAAACTACATCTTTGAAAATCATTTTTCCAAAGAAATTTATTAATATTGTAAAATTGATGATGAAAACGAGGCACCAGGAGAATACGAATACCGATAATTTATTAAATTTCATATAATTTATTAAACCTAAAGAATTCAATCTTTGCTCCCCCTCATGGAAACATCACTTGAGATCTCTGAGTCGTTGCATTCCAATGTTGTGCACCAATTTTTCAAAGGTTTTGTGGTAGGTAATGCCTTTGTAAATAAGTCCGCCAGGCTATTTTTTGAACAAATTTGTTGTATAGTGATGTCGTCACTTTCTTCAAGATTATGAGTGTAGAAAAGCTTTGGTGAGATATGTTTTGTTCTATCTTCTTTAATATATCCTTTTTTTATTTGAGTTATACATGCTGTGTTGTCTTCGTATTATATTGTTGGAAGGGTTTACTAGAAGACAAATCACATGTCCCGCTAATGTGCTGAGTCATTGATCTTAGTCATACACATTCTCTACTAGCCTCGTGAATTGTAAGCATTTCAACATGATTTAAGGAAGTGCTCGTTGTGGTCTGTTTCACTTATCGCCATGATATAACAGTTCCTCCACATGTGAACAGATAACCTGTCTGAGATCTAGCTTTGTGTGGATCAAATAAATATCTTGAATCTGCATAACCAACTAGATCAAAATTTGATTTGTTTGAATAAAACAAATTCATATCAATTGTTCCTCAGAGATAACAGAGCATATGTTTGATTCCATTCTAATGTCTTTTTGTTGGAGAATAACTATATCTAGCTACTAAATTTACTGAAAATGCAATATCTGGTTTTGTATTATTAGCAAGATACATAAGTGCACCAATTGCACTAAGATATAATACTTCAGGACAAAGAAGTTCTTCATTACTATCTTGAGGTCAAAATATGTCTTCCTTTGCATCCAATGAACGAATTTCCATTGGAATGTTCAATGTATGTGCTTCGTCCATATAAAACCTTTTAAAAAAATTTCCTATATAAGTTGACTGATGAACAAATATCTCATCTGCTAAATGCTCAATTTGCAAGCGAAGGAAAAATTTTGTTTTTTTGAGATCTTTCATCTCAAATTATTTCTTTAGATATTCTATTACTTTTGAAAGCTTTTCAGAATATCCAATTATATTTAAGTCATCAACATAGACAGTTATGATAGCAAATCCTGACTGTGATTTTTTTATAAGAACACATGGACATATTGGATTATTTTGATATCCTTCTTTCAACAAATAACTACTCAGGTGATTGTACCACATTCGCCTTGATTGTTTTAATTCATATAGTAATCTTTGTAACTTTATTGAATACAATTCTCGAAAACTTGATTTATATGTTTTAGGTATCTTAAATCCTTTCGGGATTTTCATATAAATGTCATTATCAAGAGATCCATATAAATATGTTGTGACTACCTCCATAAGATGCATGTCCAAACTTTCATACACAGTTAGACCAATTAAATATCTTAAAGTAATTACATCCACCACCGAAGAATATGTCTTCTCATAATTAATACCAGGTATTTGTGAAAAACCTTGTGCAAGTAGTCTTGCTTTATATCTTGTGACCTCATTATTTTCATTTCTTTTTCTCACAAATATCCATTTGTATCCCACAGGCTTAACATCTTCTAGTGTTCGAACTACCGATCTACAAACTTGGCGTTTTGAAAGTGAGTTTAATTCTGCCTCAATTGCTTCTTTCCATTGAAGCCAAGTTTTTCTATGTCGACATTCCTCAACAGATTCTAGTTCAGAATCCTCATTTTCATATATAATATCAAGAGCAACATTATATGCAACAATGTTGTCAATAATCAAATTAGTTCGGTTCCATCTTTTTCCTATCGTGACATAATTCATCGAAATTTCATTATTATCATTAAGTACTTGACCTTCATCCATATTCTTATGAATAGTTATGTCTAGGATTTCTTCTGAAATATTCATTTTCTCAATTGATTCATTTTGATTATTGACTACTTTTCTTTTTTGAAGATTTTTATTTTTTGAATCAATTGGTCTACCACACTTCTAGGGTGTCCTAGATTCATTAGTGAAAACTTGCTGCATTGGGATATCAATTTTCAATGGAATATTTGCAGCTGATATATATGACTTAGTTACCTTCTTAGTATCTATAAAGACATTTGGTAATTGATTTGCTATATTTTGTAAAGAGATTATTTTCTAAACTTCAAGTTCACATTGATCTGTACGGGGATCTAGATGAGACAATAACGATGCATTCCATGTAATTTCTTTTTCCAACTTCTTAATTCCTCTCCCTAATGTTGAAAAATTTGTCTCATTAAAATAACAATCAACAAATCGTGCAGTAAATACATCACCCATCAGGGGTTCAAGATATTTAATAATTGATGGGGAATCAAATCCAACATAT
>JAOANK020000038.1:645686-658010 GCA_026257165.2 Telfairia occidentalis | reverse complement strand
TCAAATAAAATTTCCAATAATTTCCATAATCTTTTCCTAATCCTTAATAAATTCTTAATTCCAAAAATTCATCTAATGAATACAATTAATTCTTAATCACTTAATAAATCTAAAAAAATAACGTCCATCAATAGTCAGTTCAAATAACGGGACGTTACACCCATGATGTCATTATTTTTTTTTTTTTTGAAAAAACAAAATTTGTTTGTTTTTTCTCTTTTTTTTTTTCTTAAATTTGTTCTCACAAGTTGGACCTATTTCTAAGAACAATGAAAATTATTTTCCCTTCGTGAATCTCGTGGTCATGAACATAATATATTACAAACCCACAAAATCATACCATTTAAAAAAGAAAAAGAAGAACCTGCGAAACAACGGCAAATTTCTTCCAATTCGATCACAAACGCCACCACAAGTCTCACAAACCTTAAAAAAAAAGCCATTACATATTAGTAAAAAAAAGCGTCAGTTGATTGTATAAGTTAATTATATTTTAGAATAAAGTCTTGATTTCGTTACTTAATTTCTCCTAAAGTTTATTATTGTGCACACACAACATATTATTATTTAAACAACGACGGTCAAAACCAAATATTGGTAGCTTCGAAACTGATATTTTAAGGGTAAATAAGATTCTCTGCAAATGGTTCGTCGGCCGTCAGGTAATTATTCCCAATTTCCCATTGACGAAGGAACAGAGATATGGACTCTTCTTTCCACTTCCCCAATTGAAGTTGTAATAATTAATAAAAATTATGGTTACATTATCATTTTTGCCCCTATGCTTTATTTTTTTAAGTTTAATTTAAGTGATTTTGTTACGTGTTAACTTGGTAGTTTTTTCTGGCCAGGATTCGGTAGATAATTCTTTTTACATGTTCAAGAGATGCGTGAAATGTCGAGTAAAGGAAACCGTTCACATTTAATCCATTGAACCGAGATACTTTGAGAGATCTAATCAAACTATTTGAGTCATATACTTGAAATTTTTTAAAATATGGTTAAATTATCATTTTAGCCGCTATAGTTTGCGTTTGGTTTTGCAATTTAATCCTTTACTCCTACCTTTTTAATTTGTTACGCAAATTAGAAAACCTACCATTAACAATTTCATTAAATGACCAACCTAAACATAGCTAAGACATATGTCCCTTACCAAGAAGTTTTAGGTTCGTTGTTAACTTAAAAGAAATTTTTTTAATAATATATCTCAAAATTCGAACAAATATAATCTAACTTATGGGCAAAATTAAAACCAAATATATATATATATATATACACACACGTACAAAACATCACTAACATAAAATCTTTTAGAATGAGTTTAATTTGTGATCTGAAAATAAAAATTTAAACATAAGAAAATTTAATAAAAATAAAGTTGTATTATGTATTTTCAAATATGTATTTGGTGGTGTAACATATTCATAAATTGGATCTCAATTTAAAAAGTTATTCAAAATGTGTTTAGTAATATATATATTCATAAACAATAAAAATAATAAAATGGTTATTAACTAATATTTAGTTCAATCTCAAATAGTGATATAATCTAAAAATAATAAAGTTGTATTATGTGTTTCAAAATGTGTTTTCAGATATGTTTTTAACCGTTGAGCTATGCTCGATTTGAGAACATGATATAATATATTTATCATAGGTTTTTTTTCTTTTTTTAAATGTAATTCTACATCTTCAAATTTCAAATTTTACATATTTATTATACAAAAGTTGTTTTTAGAATTCGAATCACATAATCTAGTAACATTTTTAAAAATTAAACCTAGACATTTATTCATGAAAACAAGAAAAAAAATTGAATTGCATATCAAACAAACCCTCAATTTCTTGGAGATATTTTAATAGAAGTTGTTCCAAAAATTTTTCTGTTTTTTTTTTTTTTTTTAAATTAAAAAATTTTAAAGTTGGTGTTTCAATCTTCAACCTCAGAGAAAATAATAATAAGAGGTAAAGTTTTGGAATAAAAAAAAAGTAAAAGATTTGATAGTAGAATTAAAAATTTAAACTACCAACAGCGACATAGAATTAGTAGGATTTATAATAATAAAAACGAAATGAAAAGCCAAAAAAAAAAAAAAAAAAAAAAGTGAACAAAGAAGAGAGTTGGTGGGAGGAGAGAGAAATAGGACTCCCAAGAGGTACCCCCTCCCCAAGCATTATAAATTCCAACCCATCTTCACAATCTTTTTTCACAAAAAAAAAAAAAAAAAGAAAGAAAGAAAAATGGAGTTGTGGGTATGGATGATGGGGGTTTTGGTAGGAGGTTATATTTTAGTGTTTGGGATTCTGAGGAATTTGAATGAATGGCGTTTTGTAAGTCGCCACCGTGGCCGTTACAATCTCCCTCCCGGCGATATGGGTTGGCCGCTCATCGGAACTCTTCTCCCTTTTCTTCAAGCTTTCCGATCGGGTCGACCCGATTCCTTCATCCATAGCTTTGCCTCCAAGTAATTCTCTCTCTCTCTCTCTCTGTGATGTCGCCGGATTTTTCTTCACCGGAATGCCTCCATTTTTACCGACCTCAATTTTTCTTCTTTGCCTTCAACAAATATCATTTCATCTCCTCCTTCTCACTTTTCCATTTTACTTTATTTTCACTTACGTACCCACTATTTAATTGATTAAAAGATATATTTATTTAAAACAAATATTATGGGTTGAGCTAGAAATTTATAAAAAATGGCAAAATTCTACCTTTTAATTTTTTTAATATATATAATTTTTTAATTCTAAAACAAATTGAAAAGGTCAAGTGCTTCTTCCTTCTTCACTCTACCCATGTCTCCCTTTATAAAAGAAATCAATTTAAATATATGTTTCTCCAAATTAATTAAATTTTTAAAGCGGGTGGTGGTGAGGAGCAAAATGATAATATAATTTTTATAAAAATTTAAATTCGTGGGTATGAAAGAAAAACATCTAATTTTGATAAATAAATAAAAAAAAAGGATTATTTGGTGTTGATAAAAATAAATGAATTGGGAAATGAAATTGCAGGTATGGGAAGATAGGGATGTACAAGACGCACCTATTCGGGAGCCCAAGCGTGATCGTGTGCTTGCCGGAGGTGTGCCGGCACGTGCTCATGAACGACGAACAATTCGCCTTCGGCTACTCCAAAGCCACCCGTATCCTTACCGGAACCAAGGCTCTGAACACCGTCCCCAAGCCCGAGCACCGCCGTCTCCGCCGCCTGATCGCGTCCCTCATCAGCGGCAACGAGGCGCTTTCGCTCTACATCGGGCACGTCGAAGGGATCGCGGTCACGTGCCTGGAGGAGTGGGGGAGCATGAAGAAGCCGGTGGAGTTCCTGTCGGAGATGAAAACAGTGGCGTTTAAGGTTCTGCTTCACATCTTCATCGGATCCAACTCCGCCGCCTTCATCAACCGAATGGAGAGTCTTTATCATGATTTCCACTTGGGTTTCATGGCCACCGCCGTCGATATCCCCGGCACCACCTTCAGCAAGGCTCTCAAGGTCAATTTTTCATTCCCAATTATATCAATATTACATCATCAACGATAGGTCTCAATCTCATTTTGCGCCTTAAACCTTTAAGTTTGTTCTATTTAGGTTTTTAAACTTTCAAAATGTCTATTTTAATCTCTAAACTTTTCAATTTTTTTTTTTTCATTTTGGTCCATAAACTTTCAAAATATCTATTTTAATCTTTGAACTTATAAAAAATAATTATTTTGTTCTTTAACATATAATTTTATCATCTTATATTTATTTGTTCAATATTTGTTTTCAACTCATGTGGCTTAAATATATACTCACATTAATATAATTATTCATATACTGAAAGCTATATGATTAATTTGTTAAAAATAAAATAAAAATAAGGACTAAAATAATTATTTTTTTAAGTTCAAAGACCATAACTAACATTTTGAAAGTTTAAGGATTAAAATAGAACAAATTTAAAATTTTAGGAACCAAAATGAAATAAACTTAAAAGTTTAGAGACCAAAATAAGATTTAAACCTAAATACAAATACAATAACTTCCAAACATTACTCCCAACTTTAAAAAAAAAAAAAAAAATTCTTGCACTACATTACTATACCTATTAAGAACTAGAGATTGCTTTCCTGGTTAAAAACAGTATACATTTTTCTTCAAATGTTTGAAACGGTAATAAGTTTTTCAGCACATGTTTTATTCTTCAAAGTTGAAGGGATCTGATTTTTTTTTAAAAAAAATTAAACATCTTTCTTTAATCTTTGAATTTTACATAAAAATAATTTAGTTATATATATATATATATATATATATATATATGTATAATAGGGAGTTGGTGTGATATCCTTTGTTTATTTATTTGATTATTTGAATGACTATTTGAAGTAGGATGAGGGGCTTTGAAATAATAAAAATAAATATTTGTTTAATAATTCATAAAAAAATTAAATAGAACATTTTAGAAGTTTATTAGCTAAAAACAATGAGATGGTTGAGAGTTTAGACACTAAAATAGAACATAGTTGAAAGTTTAAGAGCTGCAATAAGATGTAAATTTAATTTTACATGAAGTGAGGGTTTTTAGATTTAATTTATTATAGTTTTTTTTTTTCACTTTTAAATATATTTTTTTAACACAAAAATTTTGTCGTGCATTTTATAATGTAAATATGTACTTTAAATTACATTATATCGTCTATTATTGAATTTATAAATGATAATCTAAATTTAATGTTAAGTATGTTTTTTTAAAAAAACTTAACCATATAAATGATAGTAGAATGGTATAAAAGTGTCAAATTCGAGCATCCCTCAATTAGTTAAGGCATAATCTTTTTGACCAAAAAGTTATTAGTTCAAATCTCTACTTCTCCATGTTGAACTCAAAATATATATATATATATAAATTAAAGAGTGTCAAAATAAATCACTTCAAATTTATTAGAAAAATATAAAATCAAAGCAAATGTGAAAATTAGGCACATGACTTTGGTGTCAAACCCTAGCTTAAAAATGAAGTTTTCTTTATTAAAATTATAAAGTGAGTAAAAGTTCAAAAGAAATAATAATAATAATTTTCGTGTTTGAAACCAATATTTTATTCCCAAGTTTGAGTTGTGTACTTCACCTAACATGATAAAAATTGTTATACAAATGGACACCCAAAAAAATTAAAAAATCCATCTCACATCCCAATTTGGTCAAAACTAAAAAAAATAAGTAAAACAAAAAAAAAAATTTATGGGTTTCCACAAAGCATATTTGGTCAACTACTTTTCTTCTCAAACTAGGCCAAATAAAATAATATTCTTATTGGATAAAGAATTTGAAGTTTTTTTTTTCTCTCTCTCTCTCTTTTTGGTAAATTTCAGGCAAGAAATGAATTGATAAGGATCTTTGAAAATGTTCTGAAAGAGAAGAGGGAAAATTTGAAGAACAAAGAGACAGAAAAGAGAAAAAAAGATATGACTGATTTATTATTAGAAGTTAGAGATGAAGATGGCCAAGGCTTGGATGATGGTTGCATTATTGATTTGTTAATTGGTTTCTTCTTTGCTGGTCATGAAACTTCGGCTCATAGTATTATGAGGGCGATCATGTTCCTCTCCGAAAATCCCGAAACGCTTCTTAAAGCTAAGGTCTGTTTCCGTTCCCATATTTTCAACTTTATCTCACAAAAATATTTATACATGTTTTTAAAAGTGAATTACATATATATATAATAAAAAAAAATTAACAATCTACTTTAATTTAGATTTTAAAAATAAAAGTTCTTTGCATAATATATATGTTTGGATAACTGATTTTTTAAAGTCTTTGTTCCTTCTAAAATCTCAAGAATTTTTTATTAATTAGTCTAATATATATTAAACTTTTATAAGTTCTTCAATCATAATTTTTTTTATTGACCAAATTAGCTGAAATTTAGCTCAACAAGAAATATAAGGTTATGAAGTTGGCAACAAATTAAAATATGTATTCTATTAAACAAAAACTTGGAATGGTTCAAACAAACATTAGAACATGTATTAGTAACCATTGAAAAAAATGATACATTTGAAAAGTTTTTCTACTTATTAAATAATTAATCTAAATGATCATTATGAAGATAAAATTATGGGCAAAGAGCTCAAAACTTTAATTTATTTTTCTTGCTTGTAAAAATATATATGGTTTTGCAGGCTGAGCAAGAGCAAATTGTGAAGGCAAGACCAGCTGATGCCCAACACAAGGGCTTGACCATGAAGGAAATCAAACAAATGGACTATCTTTTTAAGGTGCCCCTCTTTTCCTCTCTATTTTCTTTTCAAATATTTTACATTTAACCCTTCAATTTTACGTTAAATTAATTACAAGTTTACTGTCCTTAAACTTTCGGGTTTGCATCTCTAATAGATCCCTCAACTTTAACTAATGTCAAATAAGTTTCTGAATTTCAATTTTGCATCTAATAAATCACTGACATCTTCAATATTTTTAAAATTAATGGATCTATATTAGATAAAAAATTATATTTTATTTTTTAAAAAAAATGTCAATTAAGTCAAAAATCTATATTAGATACAAAATTGAAAGTTTAAAAATTTATGAGAGGCTTTTTAAAAATTTAGAAACGTAGATAAAAACTTGAAAGTTGATAGTCTTGAAATTTAACCTTAATATTATCAATATTTGTTGGGGTTTGACTCTACAATTTGTGTTTGTTTTTGTTGTTTTTATTAAAAGAATGGCGTGTGAAATGACACAAACAAATTAACAAACTCTCAATCTTCTTGATACACCTACTACCAAATATAATATACACTTTTAAATAACATTTTTATTTCTTTAGATGTGATTAAAGAATCTTACTTTATAGTGTGGTTCAGATATAATTCAACATAATAATCCATCTAATAAAATAATATATCATTTTATTTATTTATTTATTTATTTTGTTTTGGGTTTAGGTGATCGATGAAACGTTGAGGAAGACAAGTCTGGCATTTACGTTGTCAAGAGAGACAAAAGTTGACGTTAACTTAAATGGTTGGTTGAAATTGGATTTGTATTATATATATATATATATATATATTTCATGAATCAAATTTTTTTCTTTTTTTATTTTTTAATTTTCAATTAAGAAGGGTGATTTATTTTTCAGGTTACACCATACCAAAAGGATGGAAAATTCTTGTTTGGACTAGAGCTGTTCATATGGATCCTGAAATTTACGAAAATCCCCAAAAATTTGACCCTTCTAGATGGGAGGTAAGTAATTTCAACGTTTTTCAAATACAAAAGTTCGATATCTTCCTACGAATTCGTGAATTAGGAAGCATACTTTTGTACATAATAAGAAAGAATACGTTAATCTTCGTAATTTTTTTTTTTTTTTTTTATTGTAAATGGAAAATAAAAATAATAAGAAATTGTGGGCGTTGGGGTGGGAGTAGGAGTAATTTTTAATTTTTGCTCTATTATACAAAAGAATTTTTTTTTTTAGTTCAAGAAATGGAGAGTTGGGAGATCGAACTATTAATTATACACGGATTGACTTACATTTTTTTTTCTAATTGTTATTGGTTTCAGAACCAAAAACGTAGAGCAGGGTCTTTCATTCCTTTTGGAGCAGGAATGAGACTTTGCCCTGGAATCGATCTTTCGAAACTCGAGATCGCCATTTTTCTTCATTATTTCATCCATGGCGGGTTCAGGTGAGATTGAAAACTGTTTTAAAGACTAGAACGTAACATCTTCATTAATGAATGAAGTTCATAATTTTTTTAATTTTATTTTTATTGTGCAGACTTGAGAGAGTAAATCCAAACTGCCCAGAGAATTATCTGCCATTGCCAAGGCCTACAGACAACTGCCTTGCAAGAGTTGTAAGAGATTCATAAGTGTTGAAATGAAGCAGATCAGAAAATGGCCTCTCAATTTTCCACTTTGACTTAAAATATAATATATTGTTTTATTAGGAACATTTCAATATTCTCCCTGATATATATATATATATATATATAGTTTTGTATGGGTTTATAAATAACTCATCTCAGTTTCATGCTAGAGATGAAGCCTTATGAATTCTACTACAACTTATAGAATTTTCTGTGCAAAAAATTTAATCAAGTCCACCAACTTAATCGAATCAAGATCAACCTAAATCTTTTTTTTCCTTTTTTAGTAATTTGTTTGTCCAACTTGAACCAAACAAACCATAAATGATTTGATTATGTTTGAATTGAATCAAACCGATGCATACATTATACCTAAATTTTTTTTTATCTTTATTAAATATATAAATTTGCAATGTTTTTTTTTTTTTTTTTATCTTTTGTAAGAAATTAAAAAGAAAACTACTAAAACATTGCATGGTGAATGCTGTTTTCAAGAGATTACAAAATTGAAAAATGTGTTTTTAAACAATCTAAAAAAGATTTGAGGATGTCAACAATTCAAGCAGCTTGAAAATGAATTAGCTTAAGCTCTGTTTGGATACACATTTGTTGTTCAGCTCTAGTGGGCTGCATCTTCTTCCTCACAAAATTTTGTATATTCTTTTGGACCCAACAAGGAATCTAATTCAGCTGGTTGGCTTGGCTTCACTTTTATCATCCATCCCCCTTCATATGGACTTGAATTGATCTTCATTTCATGGACACAAAAGTAAACAAATCAAATATAGTTCATCTCAACTAAAGTTTACAATTTGTACTCTCATTTGTTTTATTTTTGTCTCTATAAACGACCCTCACCGTTAAATATCTAATTTCACGGTAACGAAAAAGTTGGAGTGACATCAAGTAAACATTAAGCTACTGAGTACGGTACCAACTTTCTATATACACAGTATATCAACTACTACGTGATGTCACATCAGCTAACGTGTAGAGACGAGACTAGATTGATAAGTTTAGAAAAGCACATGAACCAAAATGAAGTAAATGAAAGCCCATCCAAGCTAGCACAATTTGACCAACAATTTATCAACCAGATGCAGAGTCCAAAGCATTGGCAAAAAGATTTGAGGATTTGAAATTACCAAACCAGGTGATTCCTTAAGCTGTGAGTTAACTTCAACAATCTCACCAGAGATTGGGGAGTTGATATCACTGGTGGCTTTCACACTCTCCACTGCTCCAAAGCTCTTACCTGGAGAAACTGAAGCACCTGATTCTGGCAGTTCCACAAACACCACTTCTCCCAGATGGTCCTGTGAAGATCCATGAAACAAAACGCTTCCAACCCAAGTTTGAATATCAAGTATAAGCGCAAAACTTCTATAATGGACTGATGTGAAAGTTGTTGAAATAAAAGCTTGAATCAGTTTCCATGATTCCAGTGGTAGCAAAATGAATTGTAATATCAAGTTTTCTTATCCAAACATCATTACAAGTAATAAAATTTAGGTTAAATTATAAACTTGGCATCTAAACGTTCAATATTATGTATGTTTAGTCCCTGTATTTTAACGAGGTTCGATTATGTATTTGAATTTTTAGGGTCGTGTTTATTTAGCCCATATACTTCAAAAAAGTTCGTATAACAAGTTCCTAAACTTTCAATTTTATATTTAATAGGGCCCAATCGTTAATTCGGTTAAATACTAACATGATGCGCTAACGATGTATTTTTTGAGCATCATGCAACGGGTTGATTTCCAACACAATCCTTACCATCAACATATCACATACGCATTAAAATGGTGGAGCTAACGATGTGGACTTATGTGACACAAAATTCAAAGTTCAAAGACTGAAAAGACACTAATTGCGAAAGTATCAATCTTAAAAAAAAAATACTATTTAAAATTGAATGACTAAATAAACACGATATTGAAAGTTGATGGACCAAACTTTAAATGTATAATGTAACCTAAAACTAATGCAAACACGAGTTAGATTATTTGAAAAATGATCTAAATTGGCGTTTAGAGATGGAAATAAAAAAAGGTACCTGAGCATGGTCAGTGATGCCAATGGTAGCAACAGGGCCCTCATGCTTCACCCACTCATGTGAAGAAGCATACTTCAGCCCATCCAAAACTGCATGTCCAACCAACATGCTTTATACTCAACTAACAAATATTCCCCGATTTTATTTTATCCAGATAACAAATCAAAATATCATGGAGAATTAAACAACATTAGAGAATGAATATGGGACCCAACAACATTAAAAGCAAACTCAAACTTCAGAGAGGCATTTAAACAAACAGTTAGCAGGCAGTAAAAGAAAGAGCAAAAGTTACCGGTGGAAAAGCATCTGGAGAGAGAGAATGGAGGAGAGAGATGGGTTTTGGATGCAGAAGAGAGTCTGAGTGCATTGGCAGTAGAAGAAGCCCACATTCTGAGAGCCATAGTTTTTTTTTTGCTCTCTGTTTTTCTTCTTCTTCCTCTGTTTTTGCTTTGATACAACCAAAAATGAAACAAACTATGGAAAAGTTTTGTTTTACGAAATGGGTTTATCTTCGACGGATGGTGGGCAGTGGCTGCCTCATCTAAAGACTGCTTTTTTTTTTTTTTTTTCCGATTGATTTTTCCCTCTTTTTCCTTTCATATCCTCATCTGAAAAGATATGGCCCGATAACGACCCGCTGGTAACTGTAACCAAGCATTAAAAAATTGTAGGGGAAAAAAATCTATTTTTACCTTTAAGTTATATTAATTTTCAACCACTTTTTATTTTATCAAATCAAACTTCAAACTTAAACAAGTGTTGCAATTATAATATCAAATTTGAAGAAGAGTTACAATTTTTACTATTAGATAAATTTTTACTGTAAAGGTTTGTTAAAAAAAGTATATTCATGAATTATAAAACAAAATTCTAAGAATTTCAAGGAAAAATAATATAAGAGTTAAATTTTGTTGAAATTGGTAAGTTTTGGTATAATTATTCAATGATTAATTTGTTTATTAATCAAACTTAACTATTAAATTAGTGAGTTTACAATAACCTTCTACATTGCTTTTGGAAAAAACTAATGGGTGAATTAGTGAAAATTGTTAAAATTGCAACACTTATGTAAGTCTAAAATTCAATTTAATGAAATTGAAAGTTTAGAGGTGAAATTAATATAATTTAACAAATTTATGAATAAAAATTGATTTTCCCTCCAAAATTTTACCAAATGTTAAGAGTTCTCAATATATCTTTCTGAAATGTGAATGAAAATATAGATTTTACAATATTTAAACATTATTGTGATCCTAAATTTGCTATATTTTGATTTTTTTAGTTTTTAAAATATCTATTTTTAATCTTTGAACTTTTATAATATTTATTTTAGTCTTTGATTTTTTAAAAAGTGACTATTTTTTCGCCTTTGTTATATTATTTTGACACCTAAATTTACTTACTAAATACTCGTTTTTCAAGCCACATAATTTAAATACTGGTTCACGTGAACATATTATTATACATACCAATCTCTCCTCTTCGAGTTTCAACTATTATCCCCTTTTTTTTTGTTTTTTTTCCACTAATCTCAATCAATTAAGTAATTAATTAATTGCTAATAACAAAAACACCTAGCTATCTCAACTAATAAAAATTACACCAACACAAAAGTCCTATTAATAGAAGATGAGAAAATACTCATCAACTTTATCAGATATTCTCTTATATACTTTGATTTGAATTTTTTTTTTTCCTCCTCTTGTAGGCTGTAATGAATGGAAAAGATAAAATATATATTCAATTTAAAAGCAGTCCTATTTTATGTTGCTTTACATCAACAAGACATATACATAATTAGAACAATAATCTTAGTTTGATAAATATTAACACAATGTATTATTATTATTATTTATTTTCTCTGATATTTTGTTTGGGTATGAGCAATGGGAGCTTTGTAATTTTGCAGAGGCAGTTGTCCACTGGCGTGGGGGCTGGTAAATGAGTAATGTAGCATTTTGGATTCACTCGTTCCATTCTGCAGAAAAATAAAATAAAATCAATCAATCAATCATTTAATTTATTTTTTAAAAAATAGAAAATTAAATAATAATAATAATAACAATAATAAAATGATAAACTCCCTTGTAATTGAGGATAAAATGATGAAGTAAAATTGTAATCTCAAGCGTTGTAAGTTCACTTCCAGGACAAAACCTGCTTCAATTCCAAATGGGATGAACGTCCCTGGCTTTGGTCAATAATTCTGCCCATGAAATTTTATATTTTGAATTAGTAAGGTTTTTTTTTTTTCTTTTTTTTTTTTTTTAAAGTTAGATTTCGAAACTGAACCTAAACATAGCTGATTTAAGTATATATCTGTTGGATCGGTATGGCAACCCTAGAGGGGGGGTGAATAGGGTTAATTAAGAATTATAAAAACTTTTTCCTAAATG
>JAOANK020000038.1:628308-640045 GCA_026257165.2 Telfairia occidentalis | reverse complement strand
AGAGAGAGAGAGAGAGAGAGAAGAAGAGTTGGTTAAATTTTGTTTGGATTTGGAAAAAGATAAGTAGAAGTACATACTAGAGATGTGAAAGAGCTTCTCACCTGGTTTCTTAAATACAGAAAGGGATGGAACAATGAGAGAGAAATGGGACATTTGGCACTACACAACAAACCAAGTGTTGGAGCCTCCTTGCATGCTGCTCTCTCCTCCACCTAATTTCAGGCTATACTTATAATTATAATTATAATCTTCAGACAGAGAGAGAGAGAGAGAGAGAGAGAGAGAGAGAGAGCCCAAATTCACATAGGCGATTGAAAAACAAGAAATTCCTGCTTCATCACCATTAAATTTTTTAACTGTTTATTTTTTTAAGAAAGAGAAAAAGCCTCTTTCTCTTCGTGCGCAACAAAAGAATTTCGGATGACCAGTTAAAGTACTTTTCAGCCCAAGTTGAGATTAGGGAGAGAGAGAGAGAGAGAGAGAAAGGCACGAGCCCAAAAATGATGAGAGAGAGAGATTTCTTAAAGACTATGTTTAGTTACCTCATTCACTCAATGGGAACTGGACGACAAGAGAGAGAGAGACATAAGAAAGAGAGATTTCTTAAAGGACTATACTACGTTACCTCATTAACTCACTGAGAGCTGGGACAACATGAGAGAGAGAGAATGGTGAGAAATGCATGCATCAACAAGAGACGTGTCTGACACGTAATCAACTTTTTATAACATAGCATGACGTGGATTTTCCACGCGTTGTTTGTATTACCTAGAAGATTTACAAATAGAATTTAATTAGTCACAGTTCATAGCCCCGAACTCCACCTCTACATCTAATTTTTCTACTTCTCCTTCCCTCTTCCAGTCACTTTCTAAGAATCATCAGATTAGGACTTAAAACTATATCATAATAAGAAGACAAATAGTAAAAAGATCTACTAACATTTTTATGAGAAGCCAAGAATAGAGGGATAGCAGGAAACTCACGTACAGCGATAGAATGTGATTCATAACTGAATTGTTTGAATCTTAAAGCTCACATGAACGTGTGACATCACAAATATTCCTTCTACAAGTATTGGAAAGGAAGAAAACTATAAAGCATGTTACTTTACATTTCCCCAATATCATCAAAGTAAAATGTCTAACAAGCTGGTTGATAATGAGAAAAGGACATTTAAAGAAGTTACAACTCCTTACAGTGGAAAATACCAAAAAGGAAAGACCTTTTCCTTCAACCAAGGGTCCATGCTCTTATACTTTAATACCATAATCATGGGTCTTACGGTATAGAGATAGAGAGAGCATAACAAGCTTCCTAATATACACTCATCAGAACATTACTTTCTATGATTTATAGAGAAAGAAATTCCATTTGAGATTTTTTTTAAGTATCAGTTCACGTAATAACACGACTCACTACTGAGAAATTTGAATCCTAGTTGGTTAGTCCTCATAGATAACTGATGGATATGGATTCTACCGTGGGTCTGAATTGAAATCTGGTCTGCCTAACTTGTCTTTTCAGTTCTCAAAGCACTTTCAGTTCTTTAAATAGACAACAACGTGGTGAGAGAAGCCAACCAGTAAGGAGATCAGACTTATTTGGACAAATTGGTCATGATTTCACCACAAAATGAAGAACAAACCTAACATCATATTTAGTTCAACCCTGACTTGCTTCTCCCAACAAAACAGTGAATCAAGGCCTCAAATTGGAGTGCCCAACACAAACTTTTTTGTTTTTTTGTGTAATTATTCTACTCACACCATCAACTTTGGACTGCCTTGCCTCTTTGTACTTTAGGCTGTTTTCTGCTAGTTTTGCCTTCTAAATGAAAATCCTCTTTCTTATCAAAAAAAAAAAAAAAAAAAGTGAATCAAGGTCTGGCAACTCTTGCTTTCTTTGGAGTTGGTGTGAACTTGGTGCTGTTCCTGACAAGGGTTTTGCAGCAAAACAATGCCGATGCAGCCAATAGTGTAAGCAAATGGACAGGGACGGTGTACATCTTCTCTCTTGTTGGGGCTTTCCTTAGTGATTCATACTGGGGAAGGTACAAAACTTGTGCCATTTTTCAGATCATCTTTGTCATTGTAAGTACAGTAACAAACCTTAAAGATTTTGATGCTCCCGACAGAAACCTTTTTTTTCCTGCAACACCTTCCTCAATCCTCACCTTTCTTTATTACAGGGCCTGGTTTCCCTATCCCTAACATCACAGTTCTTCCTGGTCAAACCAAAAGGTTGTGGAGATGAAGACACACCATGCGAGTCACATTCAAGATTGGGGAATGCATTGTTTTACCTCTCCATTTACCTTATTGCACTAGGAAACGGGGGATATCAACCAAACATTGCCACATTTGGAGCAGACCAATTTGATGAAGACGACTCCAAAGAGGGGCACTCAAAAGTGGCATTCTTTAGCTACTTTTACTTGGCGCTTAACTTGGGTTCTCTCTTCTCAAACACCATTTTAGGGTACTTCGAAGATGGAGGACTCTGGGCTCTGGGCTTCTGGGTGTCCACTGGCTCAGCTTTTGCAGCATTGGTTATGTTTCTTTGTGGAACTACGAGGTACAGGCACTTCAAACCAAGTGGTAACCCTCTCTCAAGATTCTGCCAAGTCATTGTCGCTGCAACTAAGAAGTCAACAGTCAAGATGCCACCAAGTGAAGATGAACTATACAATGTTGATGGCAAGGACTGCTCAATGAACCGCGGTAGAAAGATACTTCACACCCATGGATTCAAGTGAGGACATTTACATTTCAGCTTCATTTCTTTGAACACGTCTGACAAACAGATTCATATATCACATTTTGCATTTGCTAGTAGAGATGAAAATAGTATCATGTCTCATTAAGACTTTCAGAATCGTACAAAATATTTTTCTGAATTGTAAATCGAAATCTGAAGAAATGGTATCTCGTCAACTTCTTTCAAGCTCACAGAAGCATATTTTCATTAAAAAACACAACAAAAAAAATCATGGTTCTAATTCAGCTGCCATTGTAGTCCGCATATCACTCATGCTTATTTTTCTATATATTGTAGGTTTTTGGATAGGGCAGCATATATCTCTTCAAGAGATTTGGATAACCAAGGACGAGGCATTAACAATCCATGGCTCCTCTGTCCCATCACACAAGTGGAAGAGGTCAAGTGCATTTTAAGATTACTTCCTATTTGGCTTTGCACCATAATCTACTCTGTAGTCTTCACTCAAATGGCTTCCCTCTTTGTCGAGCAAGGCGCTGCCATGAAAACTACTGTTTCAAACTTCCACATCCCACCTGCAAGCATGTCGAGCTTCGACATTCTCAGCGTAGCAGTTTTCATTTTCCTTTACCGGCGAGTCTTAGACCCACTTGTAGGAAAACTTAGAAAATCAGATTCTAAAGGGCTTACTGAGCTTCAGAGAATGGGAATTGGTCTCATCATAGCAGTTATGGCAATGGTTTCAGCAGGAATTGTGGAGTGTTACAGACTAAAGTACGCCAAAAGTGACTGCACGCACTGTGAAGGCTCAAGCACCTTGAGCATCTTTTGGCAGATTCCACAGTATGCATTTATAGGAGCTTCCGAGGTCTTCATGTACGTGGGACAATTGGAGTTCTTCAATGCACAAACCCCAGATGGGTTAAAGAGCTTTGGCAGTGCACTTTGTATGACATCAATCTCTTTGGGGAATTATGTCAGTAGTCTTCTGGTCACTATGGTTATGAAAATATCAACAGAGGATCACATGCCAGGATGGATTCCAGGAAACCTGAACAGAGGTCATCTAGATAGATTTTACTTTCTCCTAGCTGGATTGACAGCAATTGATTTTGCAGTGTATATTCTCTGTGCTAAATGGTACGAATGTATCAAATTGGAGGGCAAGTGTGAGGAAAAAGAAGACCAGGAGCACATCAAGGTCTGATTTGAAGAAATTTTAAACAAAAGCAAAACATGTTGGATGCATATTCTATCAGCGTGTATAAGAATAAAGGAATGCGGCCTAAAGAGTCAGAAACCTATTTTGGCTCAACTCTTTATACCCAATTCTTTCCCCTTTCTACAGCAACTGACCAAATAATTTCAAGCCATGTTATTGTAAGAGCAAGGGTGGCATGTTATGATCCGAAAATTTCTTGTGCAAGGCCTTCCATGTTCCCACCTTGTAAATTTCCTCCCTTTATTCATTAAAGGACTTCGACTTCTTTTTTCTTTTCCTTTTTTGTTTTCCCTTTTCTAAGTGGGGAAGTTAGTGTGCACAATCACTGCGCCATCTTTTCTCTCTGTAACAGTTGTGCACGGAAATGAAGCACCCTCCTTTGTCTTCTGTTCTGAAATTGGTCTGACAAGGGAACATCGCCACATTATCTTATGCCTCGGCCTTGTTTGATGATTAATTGATGACTAAATTTGGTATCGCATCGCACCTCCTTCCTAGTTACAACTACCCTTGAATTGGTGTGGGGGGTGACTGAGTGACCTTTGATTAATACATATGGGTAATATATAAATAGACAGTGCTCTAAGCAATATTATCAATCATAAAAAAAACGTCTAATAAATAGGTCAATTAAGTCAAAATGTTAAAAAACTATTACTCATCACAAGCCTTGCCTAATAATCTCCAAAAAGGAGAAAAACAAAACAATGAAGTCTTATTTTACCAGCAAAATCACCCTTGGATCCGACGAACTTGAATGTGGTGAGTAGATTCTTTCCGCCAGATTGGTTGAGCTCCACTTTGGACAAGAGTAACGTGATCTCCTTCTACCACGTGACCCTTATCCTGCAAACGTGGGAAATTTAAAACCATATCTTTAAAGGATGTTTGAAAAAAAAAAACACACACACACACAAGGAAATAAGGAAAGAAAAGTAACATAATAAAGAGAAACTAACCAACAATAACTTGAGTGCTCTGGAGAACGTCTCTTCCGCATCATTTGAAAACTGCATGTAGATGGGCATGACCCCATGATAAAGCACCAGTCTTTGTTTAATTCTTTCGCTGCATCAGACCATAATTTAGTTTTCTTTTAAAAAATTGGATAAAAGTCATGATGAATCTAGGCGTCAAAAAATACACAATGGACGGAAAAAATAAATTAATTAATTAAATTAAATGGACGGAAAAAATACACAAATGCTTTGTCTTCTGATCAGTAAATTCAAGCGTGAACTATACCCCATTCAAAGAAAGAAAGATCTGGGACTTCACATAAATGACATGTTAAATAGTCTTTCTCAAGCAAAAAAAACACACATCTCAGATTTTGACCGACAGAAGTCATGTACTTTGCATCGTTTTATCTCGATCTAGAGCTACAGATACGTAGAAGATTTTTAAGGGCTTCATCCTGTATCCGGAGACCAGAAAGCTCCTATTCAACTCAACTAATATTTATTACACAACTATTAAGAGTTTACATATATATCAATAGCATACTCTGCATTTTCATGAAAAAGTATTCAGACTTGATACCACTTAAATAAAGACACGTCCACCTGAAAATTCTTGATGGTATAAGCTGTATAAGAGTGCAGCAAATATCCAAATCATACATGAAATACAAGAAAATTGCAATATATTACATTGCTTCTGAACTTACCTATCGGTGAAGGCAAAGATAGTAGAGCAGGGCCTATAATGACTTAAGAGTACAGCCATGGAGCCAGTTCTCGTGAAAACGATGATAGGAGTATTAAGGGTTATGGCCATAGTGGTGGCGTGAAAAGCAAACATTTCTCCCATATGGCTCTGTCAAAGAATATGACGCACATCAGATTTTTTTAAAAAAAATAAAAAAGTTTTTATGCTTTAAATTCGAATTAGGTGTTTTAAGATTTTTAATCCAATTAGACAAACCAATTGCCTTCATTCCATTTCCCAACAACATCATAGAAGGAACGTTGAAGATCCACTGACAGAGAACATAAATAAGGCAACTGACACGTCACTGTAAATAATACGAACCTTGTGGACATTCAATTGATTTGGAATAGTAGAACTGATTGGTAGACTAGATTCAGTCCTCAAAGCCACAGAATGCATCACTTTCACAGCCTTCGTTGGATACCTAATGTTTTTACCATTATGAACCAAAAATTCAATTTCAAATAAAAAATGACAAAGTCAAGAAGGGAAAAAAGAGGTAATTTTACAGCATCAGCGAACAGAAACAGCGTGAACTTCAAAATTTAGAATAACTTGAAGCTCAATAGCAGAACTAGTAGACACAAGAAGTTGGAATGATGCTGCGACATCAAGAATGAAAAATCTTTCACCAAGTCTAATCAAATTAGAAAAACCAACATAAGCATAATTCATATGGGATATGACATATTTCAATATTTGCAAAATGCAGTTACAACAAGAAAAGAAACATAAACATCAAAAATATCTTCATCTTTATTACTTTTCGACGTTATTGAAAGATCAAGGGGCCTCGTTTTCTACCAAAAAATCTCCAAGTGGGACAAACTGAGTTTTGAATAGAACATCTTCATTCAGAAAATAATCAACTGCCACAAAAAAATGCCCAGCTAATGGACTAAGATGCATACTTTCCATGAGCAGTTTCTCCTGAAAGCATGACCGCATCAGCACCTTCTCGTACTGCAATAGCAATATCAGATACTTCGGCTCTGGTTGGTGTGGGATGACCAATCATGCTTTCCAGCATGTTTGTGGCCACAATAACTGGTTTCTGCATGCTATGACACCTTTTGATGATATCTTCCTGACAGAAAAACAATGTGAAAGACTATTATATGATGACATAGGATAGAATGTTAATCCGATTAAATTTACATTCCTTTACTACAATACTCTTAATTCTGGTAATTAATGGAAGTTTTGTTTCTTACCCCAAAAAATAAATGTATAATGCCTTTATTTCCTTTGAGTATTAATGTTTGTGGCGCATCTCTAGCATCAATTTATTTAATTCTGAAGTGTACTCCTTTCCAAAGAAACTTCAATAATTAGGAGATAAATGGATTCCTATCTTTGTGGATTGACATTCAAAATGTAAATGTTATTGCACCTCATGAAAACCAACAATCTTAAACTTAGGAATCTATCAGTGATTTCCTTGCAAAATATTTTCTTAGCACTCAAAACAAAATTCCTTCCTGTCCAAATTTTGATTCCAATTATCTTCGTTTCCATGCACACCTTCCAAGATTTATATTTCATCCAATCCTTATACTCTAGGAATTACATAGAATCAGAAATTGCAATATTCTTCTGAGGACAAAACGTTGCAATTTCTCTCCTTGGAAAGTTTTAATAAATATAAAGAAGGGATACATAAATTACACACATCTGCAAAATTTACAAACCTTCCTATGGTTTAAAAATAGTTTTTTTTATATAAGAAACGATATATTTAAGAGGGCCAAAATAGACAACCTACGGACAGAGTTTAAAACGGACAGGGTTTAAAAATAATTTTAAGCACCCTCGGGTTAATTTTTTGGCCCATTTCATCATTCTGTTAACTGAATTCAATGAAATTTTTCTGTGGATCACCTTTCCCCAACTAGTATACTACATGCAAATTTTCCTTGGAAGACCATGCTCACATTTTCATTCACAGCCCGTTTGCCTGCAATTGTTGGATCAAGCTGCTAGGTAGGTTCAGTTTGCATTAGTGTTTTTGGCATCATAGTGGAGAAGCCTAACTCCAATGACTTGGTGGACAGAGATGTTCAAATAAAAATCTAAAACTCTGTGGTCCAGCTGTCAAGGGTATTTTTTGTGAGATGGGTAGATAGAAACAGACTAAGAAAATATAATGCAAGAGATCTTGAGGATGTTTGGAAGTTAGCTTTGGCTTCTAGCTGGTGTACTGTCTTCAGAATTCTGACTATTATAATTAAATTATGATCAGTGCCAATTATGTTTTTTTTTTGTGTCAACTCCCTCAACTTTTTAGTAGATAGTTTATCTACCCTTCTTCGTAATCCATTTTGAATGGATATCTGTTTTTTACCATATACCTTTAACCAAGAGAGGAAGAGAGAGATAAAACTCCAAATTAGCAAATTTCTTACTGACAACCAAGTTTCCATCGTGGTATCTCCTTTTTGAACTACAGGATTTTCACATTAGCCCTCAATGCCATGCTTGATTCTAATAGGAGGCAAGAAGCATGCCCTGGACAGAAAACCAATGCACAAAATGCAGTCTGTTTTTTTTCCTCATAAACAAGATACAACTTTTCATTGATTTGATGAAAAGATATAAAAAGCTTAAAAAGAAACAAACTGGCATTATATTTCTTGCCATTAAATCCAACATTTTCTCTGCTAGGTGAAGACATAACCATTTAAGTCATTAAAAAGGGTTAATCTGGAACCAATATTGTGCAATGGAAGGATGATGGAGGAGAGAGTGCTAAAAACGTTAAGAGTCTTACCTGCAATAAAGGGACATCCTCGATTGGAAGCTCAGCCCCAAGGTCTCCACGAGCAACCATTGCCTACAAAGTCAAATAAACTAATCAAGTTGCAACACAGAATGCCATGATGAGCAAGAACAGAAACTAGTGACACAAAAACATGAGACGAGCCAAGAACATATTAACATAAATGAGAAAAAACAAATGCTACTTCAGAATGTAATAGAGGAAATAATTTGTCAGCAAGAAATCATCATGCAAAAGTTCAAATTTATATCACGGGAAAATAGTTGCCAAAAGTAATACAATCACAATTCTACATTGTAAACAGACAAATAGTCACATTTAACTCTCTAAGTAGTCTACGTTTATAAAAATGCAAATCCATGTTCATAGCCTTCAATAGCAGGAGAGAATTTTTCCCAAAAGGAAAGTTCGTTCATTTTCAGGTGGGAGTGTGTCGTAGTCCTTTTCTGTTGAATATCTTAAGTCTTTTTGTTTGGATAAGAGAGCAAAAGTATCATCAAAACCATAAGGAAAAGAGCCTAACTAAATGCTACAGGGAAGAGGAACCCCTTTAGCCAAGGAGATCAGAAATATCTCCTCAGTCTAAGTCATTCAGAAAGCTCTTGTTTTCAGTAATTGTAGTTACAAAAATCCATACGGAGGCATTCCAAGTGGAAGCAGTGTGCTGTACATTTAGCCACAAATCATCAAAGCAACTCATAGAGCCAATCTGCAGTATCCTCTAGAAAACAACAATTGAGCCCAAAAGTCTTCAGCATGGACAACAACCCTAAACACAGCAAGGTCATGATGAATGAATAGAGGGTTCACAATCTCTTCAACTTTTTCCCCTTTTTTGGGAAATCAGTGGGGAGATATAAATTGTAATGGTAGAAATTTCTTCTAGGCATTCTATTGTGAGTGCTTAGATTCTTATGAGCCATGTAGTCCATGGCTACTTGTCATGCCATCTTTGAGTTGTCTATTTCTAGACTCCAATTCTAGAGAAAATTTAGTTCAAAACTTTGAAGTGAAAAAGGTCTACCCTTTCCAAGTAGGCTTACTTTTTGACAGTCTCTTTTTGCCAAATATTCCCGAATGAAATTAATTACCTAATTGGAAGAACCTTTATGGACTCATAACCCCACATCAGTTTTCTTTTCCTATTTTTCTTTGTCATACAACTATAAGGCATTTTTTAATAATATGGTGGCAATCACCAATCAAATATAACACATATGTCATTTACAATCTCATGGTGAAGTTTATTATAGAATATTCGACTAGAAATATTAAATCAAAAAAGTAGGAAGCTAACCCCATCTGACGCTGAAAGTATTGAATGAAGATTAGGTATTGAGTCCGCACTTTCAATTTTTACAATCACATGAATATCTGCATTACAGCCTACAATATATATATATTTTCTCGATGAGAATGACAGGAAGCATAGATGTGCAGTAGTGGGAATATAATGGGCAATTATTTAATATGTATTAAATTATACTTTTCAGATAGTCTTTCAGCTCATGTACCACTCGGGCATCCTTTACAAAAGAAACAGCATAAAAGTCAACCTGATTATCCACTCCAAACTTTACATCTTCCCAGTCCTTCTCTGCACCATGAAAGATTTCATAGATTAAAAGTCAACTATATATATAAATATAAATAGATGATACTAAATTCTAGGCTATATTACAATTATGGCCCTCATACTTTACCATTTTTAACATTTTGGTTTCTATCCTTTCATTTATTTCATTTTGGTACATGTTCTATAGACGAACCAATTAGTCCCTCAAGTCAATTATCCATTTAAATAGTAACAAAAAGCTAACATAGCATCACGTGAGCACTGACAGGTTGCCACCTCCACTTTTTGTGCATATACACCTATACAACATATCAAGTTATCACTTCAACTTCAACACCGTATCATGCTAATTTATGTAGTAATCCTTTAACAGGATAATTAATGTTAGGGACTAAGGTGATATGTATATTAAAGTATAAAGACTAAAATGAAAAGAAATTACAATAAAGAAAGACAAGCATTAAAAGTGTCAAAGTAGAAAGACAAGAATTGTAATTAAACCTAAATTCTATTTACACAACATGGATGTTAAATATTGAACATACCTGTTATAGAAGGCAATGTCGCACTTTTTCCACGAACATTCAAATGACGCCTTGATTTTAGTTCGCCACCATCAATAACTACACACTTAACCAATTCATTTGTCTTCGATTTAACAGCCAGCGACATCATTCCACCTAGATTATGGAAAAGAAATTTTAGTTTTCAGACTCTAGAATAGGCAACTGTAAGTCTATAACTCATCAGCTAAAAGCGATAAAGAACTAGACTTATATTTTAACTGGTCAAACATATAGAGTTTGATCAGAGCCTTTGATATGTTTAAGTCAAATCAATAGGCAAATATAAGTGTGCACAAGTATCTGTCTTCATCTTAATCGTGGGGAATCAAATATAAAATTTTTAATTCAATGGAATGGCTCATTAATTATATAGGGAATGAAGATTTTATTCTTCTGTTCAAAAGAAAAGGTTCAAATTGTGTTATGCATTTGACAAGCAGAAAACTGCATGAATGAAAGATGTACAGATCTCTACTACAAAAAAATATTAACAGCTGATTAGTTCGGTTCTGGTGACAAAAACATCATCATCAAGTAAGCCTCGTTGATCAATCCAAAAGTTAAGAATCAAGCAGGAAAGCCTCCTCAACAGCAGATTAGTCCAGATATTTGAGACAGCCACCATCAGGACCACAGATCGAGACCATAAAACTTGTATTAGTATTTCCAACTAAAGTAAAAAGTCATCTTGAAGTGCCTCCTCTCCAACCCACATGCCACGAGAATAATATTTTAAAGTGAGTGCATACTCTATTATCAGCGTTTAGCCAGCTGAAGTTTTTTCTCCTATAAGCTGACTATTACATAAAACAAGTCACTGATTGAGAAAAGTTGTAGCATATATTAACAGCACCAACGTGGAACAAACAAGAGCAATGTACTCACCGTCAACAAGTAAGATATCTCCAACTTCCACATCATTGACAAAGTCATCATAGTTAACACTAACAGTGTCTTCTGCGCTCACTCCTCTTTTGATTGTGAAGTTAAATTCTTGTCCCTCTTTAAGCAAGATCGGTCGGGGTACATCTCCACTTCGAACCTCAGGGCCCTGAGTGAAACAAACAGAAATATAATGCAGTAATTGTAATCAACAGCATATATCATTAATTCATAATTCCTAAAGTAGACAACCGAGAGACAAACTGAAGATCAAAGAT
>JAOANK020000038.1:614256-625733 GCA_026257165.2 Telfairia occidentalis | reverse complement strand
ACAACTTGTGCAAGAAAATGCATATTCATTAAAAACTAATACAATTAATTATAACAACATTTTAACCTCACACATGCCAACCGAAGCATAGTTCAATTGGTTAAGACATAGTTTTCCAACCAAAAGGTCATGGGTTCAAGACCCACTCTCATATGTTGTTGAACGAAAAAAAAACTCACATCAATCCAAGCAGGCACTATTGAAGAACATGATAGAGAGAGAGGGTAACTTGAGAGTCCCTGGGAGAAGCATCTATCCAATTGGAAAGTATATAAGCCATCATTAAGTGTCCCTTGGGGAAAAGTCTTTCCAAAATCAAGGATGAAATTCAAAAAATACATTATTGTCCCGAGCAAATTTAGTCAGGCTTATGAGATTTTTAGTAATAGTGGACACATGAAGTAGGTTTTTAACATAAAAGACATGGTTAGAATGTGTAGAAAAGGAGGAATAGCCAGTGTTGTATAGTCAAATCTGCCCTGATAGCCATTTGGATATGCTGGTTGCCAGGAACTTCATTTCCAATAGAGATTAGCCGAGTCATGTGCAATATGATTAGTCGTTCCCGAATCCAAATACCAATTAGAATCCTTATTCAATACGAGGCAGTAGTAACAACTAGGAAAGTAAACATATTGACAGAAGGATTAGGAAAATTCACATTCGATATTAAAGAATGTCCTGCCATGCCTTGAGGGCGAATGAATCTCAAGTGGATTTATTTGCTGTGTGACCAAAGCGGTTGCAAATTTGGCATTGTGGTTTGCCTCTCGAATTCCAATTACAACCACCATTAGGATGTCCCCTTCCACGTTGATCCTGCTTTCTCTTGTGATTTTCTTGTGATAGTAATAAAGTTGTAACGTTTTGGATTGTCAAAGCCAAGGACATGTTTGGGAGGAGATAACAGAGACCATAGATTCAAATTCAGGATCAAGACCAAATAAAATATGGTTCCTAAGAGCAACAAGAACTCGGAACCATAATAAGAAATTTTCATCTTCATCACTTAATTTCACCATCGAGACTTTGCTTTCAGGATTGATTGTGTAAGTAATCAAATTTGCAAGACAGAGGCTTGATTTTTCGTTCGAAAAAGAGGAATTCATGGATCGTGAAATTCAGTAAACCCTAGTCATTTAACTATGGTTCCTAATACCATAATAAAAATCATGATAGAGAAAGAGAAACTCAAATGTGGTGTAACAAAGATATTTCTCATTGATTTCATCAGTGCTCTGTAGACCTATATAAATGGGCACAATCACCTTTAACAGAAAAACCAAACTCACATGAAGTATCTAACCTCAATTAATTAAAAACTTGGTTAGGAAAGTTAAAACAGACTCTTAACCACTTGACAGCTGAACATTTCAAAATCTATTAATAAGGTATTTTCACAAGCATCTATGACTATCTCAAAAGTTAATGGTTCCATCATCTATCTCTTCAATTGTTGAACAAAAAAACAAGAGAGAACCCACACAAAGTCCAATTAACCATAAGTGCCTATTGAACACTTGTTTCCCGAGAGGGGCCAGAATATGTTTCCCTAGCAGCTAGCTAGAGGTGATAGAAAACAAACTCAATGGGCTCTGTGCGATTCATGGAGTTGCCCTGGAAAAAGAAAGGCCCACTTCAGTATCTGCTTTCAAAAGGTCAACTGTCATAATCCATTGATCTTAAATCAAATGTAATGTGGAACGTCGAAGGACAATGATTCTTGAGCTTTCACTTCAAAATGACTTCACTCGTGATCGTTTTAGAGCCCTTCTTCAATCATTATAGGTACTCCCAACACGTCCCTCAATTGTAGCTTTTTCCACAAGAACGTCCACAATCAATTCAATTCAGTGTGTTGACAAGATCACATAGAATAAAAATGAAAATTTTATTGTTTCTACAACTACTTCCATTATATATCATCTCTAGAAACTCTATACTATATTATCCCCCAAGAATTTCTCTCTCTCTCTCTCTTTGGTTCAAAGCTTCCTCCTCCCACTATCACCATTGAAGCAACCACCAAGCTCAAATAACCAGAAGCTTGCTCCATTTCCCCACTTTACTTCCTCCTTCTTCCTCTTTTGATACTTCAACTTCAACTGGGTTTACTCCCATTTTACCTATTTCTTTTGATCAATCGCCATTGTTAATATTCCCTCCCTCTAAAGAACCAAAACTTCCACTGAAATTTGAAATTAATAATACACACAATGATGAAAGGAATACAATTCATAAATCAAAGGAGTAAACGTGAGAACGTTAAAGAAACTGAGATATAATTACTTGTGAAACTCAAATACAATAAATGCAGCCAAAACGAAACTGACACCAAATGGAAGTGTTGAAGGACATCTGAAACTTGAAGGAATCAAATTCATTGACACAAATTAAACAGTATTAAACTGCTGATAATAACAAATTTAAAAAACTGAGTTAAAGTATGCAGAAATGAAACTGAAACCTAAAATGAATTTCGGATTTCTGGCTCTCTGTAGATCATATATAAACACAGCAAGGCGAAAACGTACCAGTGCAATTGAGAATCATAAAACACGAAAGTGAAGAGGAGGAGGAGATCCAGCAAAGCCTGAGGATGTCAAAATCGGTTCAATTTTTTGCCTTCCTTCTCTTAGCCCTACCGATTTCATCCTCAATTAAATCGACCCTGGCTCTCAGAAAGACTCCGGAGGCAATTTATTCAGCCGATTGGTCGGCGCCGGCCTGTTGGGACGCGATAAACGCGGTGGAAGGGTGCGGCGACGAGATCGACATGTCGATGAAGAGCAGTGAGATCGAGGTGAGTTACGATTGCTGCAAAGTGATATTATATGGACTGCCGGCCAAATGCGCCTCCGTGGTTTTTTCGTCTGGCGGGGAGTTTTCGCCGGAATTCAGTGGTGCCGTGAACGAATATTGCGACGGAATGGGAATTACTCCGCCGGTGCTTGAGCCGGAAAACAAAACCAAAGAAATTTAAATGCAAATTTCTACTGTTATTCGCATGGTTTTCGTTTTTCTTCAATGTTTTTTTTTTTCGCTCAACTGTAAGCGTTTTTTTTTACTTTTGTATTAAAATAAAATGTTATAAACGCATTGGACGACAAATTCGAATGTTAATGGAAAAATGTTACATACGGATAACAGAACATACATGCGAATTTTTAGTTTTCTTAGTTGATTGGCTGATCCCAATTTAAATTGAAACAATTAATTATCTCATTTAAAAGAAATTGATAATTGTGGCCACCTTAATTTTAAAGGTACGGGCTCAAATAAACACAAACCCAACTCTAAACAATTTCAACTTAAGGCATAGTTCTCTGGCGAAAAAGTCATAGATTCGAATTACTCTCCTATGTTGTTGAATTAGAAAAAAAGGTTAAATTTCAAAAAGAAAAAATAAAGGCAAGCAAAAACAATTAGAAAGCATTTGCACACCAATCTTGTCTAATTTCATGTTAACCAAAGTTGGTATTCCTCTACAAGGGTGTGATATCAATTTAAATGAAATACAAAAATCACACTAACTTGAGCATAACACTAACTGGTTAAGGCATATATCTTTCGCTTAAAAAATCAAAAGTTTAAATTTAAATCTCCAAGTTAGAACTCAAAAAAACAGAACTACCATAAAAATCATAAATCACAAGTGTATTTTCATAGGTGTAACCATTGACAAAAAAAAAAAAAGGGAGAGAAGGAAAAAAGATTCAAGCTAAGCTAAGTAGAACTTAGAGGCTCAAATTGCAAGTGCTTATCATTTAGGACATGAAAATGAGGCTCAGATGTTTATACATTCAAGGAGGCTGAATGACAGGAACCTTGATTTAGGATCCAAACTGCTCACTTTCAGTGCTGAAAAACAGTATTTCATACTAGCTAGTAGCTATCTAAAATCTATTACATGTAACCCTGCCATAAGATTGGCAACCTATTTTTTCGTAAATATCACATTCAGTCAGGGGGACTTGGTTCATACTATAAATAAAAGGGAGGTTTTTTTTGTCACATAGACGGGAATCATATGCCAATTATAAAATAAGCTGGCCACAGATCCTCCATAAATAAGGGAGCCGCAGCAACTGAAGTTTTCTATAATTCTGTTGGGTTTTCACTGAAAAATGCTACTCACCGAACAATCATCGTGAACGCGCCAAATGGTTTCGCCCATCAAGTTTGCGACCGAAAGGACTGTCAACTGAGGGAAGTGAATTTTAGGGGCTGGAATTGTGTTTGTAACTATCACCTCTTGGAAAAAGCCACTGGATAACCTCTCAATGGCAGGGGGACTGCAAGGAAAAACTTTGTTATGTAATATTGATACATGCTACTCCATACTGAAAACTTTTAAGGCCAGTTATTACTAGCATAGGAATGGAGAAACACTCAAATTTAAGTGGTACTGGTGATGCCATAAGATTATACGGAACAGCCAACAGGTAAAAATTCCAAACAGTCAACTATGGTAATTCTATTGGATACTCATGCAATATAGAGATACAATCCAGTTTAAGTTGCAAGCTAAACCTAGAACTTCAGCTTTGATATATCAATCCAGCCCACCAAAAACTAACGGTTAATGTGAGCTAAGTAGGTCTAGTTTTCATTGCAACCACTTTAATATGGTGATTTTCACCCTCAAGAGATAAAAATTTACACAACTTAAGAATATATATATATATATATATATCTCATTTTCTGGTTTTAATTGACATAAAAAAATTAATATGAAAAGATTATTTGAGAAGTTATAGTTTGTCCCAACACAAATAAGAGTTAAAAGAATTCAGACATGGGAAGAAAATATTGAACATCACAGAGAAGTAAATACCTGGATTGGTCAGTTCAATAGAATTGATTTTTTGTTATAGCTTCTCTACATTGAATTCATTGTCTATAATTCTAGATAGTCCACCTATTCCAGTTCAAACTGATTGGAGATTTTTAATGTAATCTCAATTGGTGTTTTATTGAGGGAGAATATCTTTTTACATGTACTTCTGTTTTAGTTGAATCTTTGGAATCCAAAGGAAAATGTGGGGTTTTACCTGAAAACAGCATGGGTGCAACAAGCATAAACTTCTCTGGCTCCTTCTTGATGTAGCAGCTCAGCCCCTTTTGTAATGGTTCCTACAACCCATGAGAGCTTATAAGTTATGAGACATGTTTCTTAGAAAGAACCATTTTGAAATATACTGCCATATTGAGCAAAAAAGAGAAATGGTAAGATTACAGAGTAGAAGATTTAGAAACCATAATAATATCAATGGGGAAGTGGGACAATACAGAGGGCAAATTAGCCCACGAGTACATTCGCAGGAATGTACTCTTGGAATTTGATATCTGGTTTCTTAACTGACCAGCTGTGTCAATCATGTCATCAACCATAACTGCAACCTTTCCTTTTACATCTCCAATCAGATTCATTACCTGTAAGCATATTGCATGAAGTTTTAGCCATAAGCAAATTTAATCTGAAGCTTTAGTTCAGAATAGCTTTTCTTATATCCATTAACATCCTATTAATTTTCCGTGAGAGGAAAAAGCTACCTAAGCAAACATTCATATCTTGAAAGTTATACAATGCACGGAGTCCAGTGATATCATTTTTGGCAGAGCTCACAGCTCTTAACAATCTAAGTTGAAAGAAATTTACCAGACTTATTGATCAGTTTCACAATTGACAACTGCTTAGATAAATCATATTAGCCTTGTCCAATAGGTTAGCAACAACTAACAACCGAGTATGTCAACAAACGCTTTGTTAAAGAAGTCCAATATGCTTCAGCATCAAGATAGTTATCAATACAAGATGACCTAGTCACTCTTTTTCTTCAAATGCATCAATAACCAGATCATTTACTCTCTTATTTCTTTCGTTAAGGGGCCATAGAGGGAATTGATATTACAAAACCCAGCAAAACCTCATAATATCAATTCCCTGTATGGCCCAATCATACATGCACAATTTCTTCCAAATAATGCGAATCCTATAATGAATTTCAGTTCAAATAGATTTGCTGCATATTTTACTGAGTTCAAGAGAGAACAAATCTGAAACCAAAAAGATGTTAGTCACAGAGAGAGTATTATGCAAAACTACCTCAGCAACATTGTGACCATGGCGCCTCTTATCCACTATAGCTAGAGGTGCATCAGACAGCTTTTTAGCAAAAGCACGTGCTCTGGCAACTCCTCCAACGTCGGGAGAAACCACTACCAAATCACTAGAGCAAATTCTCTTGCTGGCAAGATAGTCGAGAATCACAGGCTATAAAGTAGATGACAAACAATACAAAATTCAGTAAAGATCCAATATTTCCAATTGCTGGCAACAGAAAAACAGAATGAACCTACGTGGCAATTTACATGATCCACGGGAATATCAAAGTAGCCCATGGATTGCCCAGAATGAAGATCGCAAGCAAGAACACGATTTGCACCAGCTTCAGTAATGATGTTGGCAACAAGCTTGGCAGCAATGGATTCACGACCTTGAGTCTGATGGAAGATTTCAGACAGACAGTTACTCAGCAAGTACTCGAATCACTTTTGTACAAGAATACTCGAGAATTAGCTAAGCATTTTATTCAAACAAATATACAATCCATTCCAATTCCTTTGCGATAACTCCCGAGGAAAGTCCCGAATTGGATTCAAAATTGGCAGGAGTTTGCACTCAAAATGTCTCTACTATCCAAACTTAAATGAATCAAAACAATCAAACTGCCATATTCCTCAAGCTTTTAAGAATTAGCAACTTTCTATCATACCCAAACATGAGTTACAAAAATATGCAGATGAAAAAATTACCTTTCTATCAGCTCTAGCATAACCAAAATATGGAATCACAGCAGTAATATTTTTGGCTGAGGCCCTCCTACAAGCATCTATCATAATTAAAAGCTCCATAAGATTCTCATTAGCTGGGGGACAGGTGGGCTGTATTAGGAATACATCACATCCTCTAACACTCTCTTGCAATTGAACATATATTTCACCATCAGCAAACCGTTTAATGTTGATCTTTCCAAGTTCCAGCCCCATGTAACAGGCGATTTCCTGAGAAGTAAATAACTCAAATTTAGCAAACAAACATTAGTCTCCAGAAAGAAAGATAGATAGATCCATGTTTGCATGCAACTCAGGAGATTTTTCAATTTCAACACCATGATGGCCAAATTTATTCAACCTCATCAGTCACTTCAATTGAACATGACAAATTCAACCAGCATTGATGCTCCAGAAGTCTAAATACAAAAATCTTCTTATTTTTCCACTATCCCACAAGTTCAACGAATCATCCAAAAGCAAAAAAAAAAATTGGTTGAAGTATATAGAATGAAAATCAAAATCTTGCTCATGTATTAAAGGAAGATGAAGTTATTTGATTAGACAATAGCCAACGAAACCTTCACTTCCGAGTAAATCAACAAGATGAGCCGTCTGACCGGCTGTTAACCAAGACATCATTATTAAAGAACTTTTAGAAGTAGAACCCTTCACTCAAACGTTCGAAAACAATAATCAGATTAAACATTCAGAAAAACCCCACCACAAATTATGCCAGCTTATTGATGACTAAACAGTCACTTGAAAAGTTAAATTAGAAAACGTTTCAGAAGTACAAAGGAAAAGCTTAACCTGTGAAAGTAAGCGATTTGCAGAACCAGAAAACAATTTCAAACGCGTACTGCTTCTATTAACTCTTTTCTCCATTCGAGCTGACTCCAAGAACTTGGGCAGCGTCCGTTCACTAACAACTGGAATTGTTGGTATCCCATTCACATGCTTCAAAGACTCGGACAGTTCACATCTCTGGCAGAATTCAAGACAAATAAACATAAGAATAAATTGAATAGGCTCTGATAGTGACAACTTTTACCAGATGAGTAATAGCAGCAGAATTATTATAAACAACAGGGGAGGGGGGCCAATGAGTTCCCCCCTCTAGTATTTATTTTCGAAAACGAAACATGTGACGCGTTAATGGTCGCCCCAGTACATTCAACACTTCAACACTTCCATCTCGTTTTTCCAAATTTCATTTACCTTCTACACAAAAACCTCATTCTCTCGGAAGTGTTTCAAATCCTCTCGAGAAAAAAACAAATCAAACAGAAGAGTAAAAGGAATCGTAAATCCAAAGAAAAAAACAAAAAACAACGAAAGATCACGAGTCATCGGCATTGCATCATCAAACCCAAGTCGGAACCACAAGAAGTAAAATTAAACGCATCTCGAGAAAGGAAAAGACAGAGTCAGAGAAGGCATACAACTCCGCCATTGAAACACATTCGGGAGCGAGACTCGTTAAGCACAAAAGCTCTATGGTCAAGAGAACCAAAAGAGAACAGAGACGACAACGACGACGAAGAAGAAGAAGGCAGAGTCAACGCAGCCACAGAAGCCATCTCTGTTTCAACGACGGAGCTAAAGCTCGGTAGCTAGGGTTATGCCCCCGAAAGGCAAAATCGAGAGCAGATTCAGAGATGGCGAAGAACAAACAAAGCTCTGTGAGCTCCTTATATAGATATCAATGGCGGTAACTGCGAAAAACAATTTATTTATTTTTGGCTATTTACAAAATTTTGATTTACCTACTTTAAATTTTGGGTTATTTGAGTTCTAATTTTAAAAATGAACCATTTTAATCTTTATTTGCAAAATTCTAAAAACTGTTTAATGTAATTCTTTTTTTTCAAAAAAAAAAATATATATATATATATATACAAACAACAAGGCATGGCTCCACAACTTAAGACTATGCAAGTCGTGTCGAATGCTGCAATCTTGGACAATTGTTTTGAGGAACTCTCACTAAACTAAAAATGAAAAAAGAGAAAGAACTTAGAGTTAGCGCCTACATAACAAGTTGCTTGCTTACCAAGCCATCCTTGTAAACTCCTCTAGTTCGATTATTATTATTGACTGTACTTGTTATTATAAAAACGACTCAGTATCAAAATAAAAGATGATCGATTATCTACCCAAGAAGATAAAGAGTCTCACATGCGAGAAAAAGGTCACAGATAGAGTTAAACCAAGTAACATTGCAAAGGCATACTGATAGTAGGGTTGGGATATCCCCACCCTCTGAACTGGACGTGAAGGTCTCCCCTCATCTGGCTCTGGAATCTCCACTTAATGCTTCTCTTAATATGCCAAACAGAGAAAAAAACACTCATAAGATACTGATCTAACAAAACTCCAGACTTACATGATTCGACTCCAACCATAATGTATAAAAGAGTGATGGGCATAATACAAAAAATGATAAGCCATATTTCATCAATGGGAGAGTTCAAGGTCAATTTTAATCCTCCCCGTGTGTGCTAGCCCGACCTGCTCAAGTTAAGATGTGCATATCAAAACCAGGTAGCATTCACTTTCTCTCCAATCTTATAAGAAAGGAGAGTGGGCATAGTTATTTAGGCAAAGAGTAGAGGATAATTACGCAAAAATAATTACACCTTAGAACGCTCAGCCGTAAGTCCCACCTAACACAAGCAAATCAAGCCTAAAAACTAAACCATGAGTGTTAAATGCGTGGAAGACTGGGGAGTCAAAGAAGGATTTAAACTAATCTATGCTATCATATTTCCACTATCTCACCCCACATACAAGAATCAACAAATCAAACACACTAAACTCATAATGTAAATTTATGACTGTATCTTAAGAATTTTATCGAGTCTAGTGTTCGTGTCAAATAGGTCTCATAATTTAGTGTCAAATAGGTTACCTTCAATTTTATGTTTAACAGGTTTATTAACTTTAGAAATGTCTAATAAATTCATAACTTTTAATTTAGTATCTAATAAATTTTTAATATATTCAAAATTTAAAAATTAATAAATTTATTAAACATAAAATTAAATTTTGTGTATAATAAAATCTTAAACTTTTAATTTTGTGTCGAAAAGTTCATTAATTTAAAAAAATATTGATTACATCAAGTATCTATTAAATGCAAAATTAAAAGTTCAAAAACATATTGGATAGAAGACTAAAAGTTTATAAACTTACTAGACATTTTTTAAAATTTAGAAACTTATCTGATACAATATTAAAAGTTTAACCACCTATATGACATGTTTAAAATTTAATGATTTATTTGACACAAATCTAAAAATTTATAGATTCAGCTTGTAAATTCAACCTAACATAAAAATATAGAGGGATCAAAATAGTAACATTTTAAAATTATAGATAGATGGCAAGACAAAAATGTTAAGAATGTATAAATTAAAATAAACCAAAATTAACATACAAGGACTAATAGAACATTTTGAAAGTTCAAACTAGAAAATGAACCAAGTCTTTAAAGTAAATCGAATCTAAATTTTGTTGGTCAGCCTTTTTTTTTTTTTTTTTTTTTTTTAATCCAGAGATGAAGGCGTCACATCAAGCACCGGATACGTCGCCGTTTAACGCAAAGTTATTCTTCTTTTTGAAAGGGCTGTTTTGTAATTGTGGGTGAGTGGGTGGAGACAGGTCAAAGAACAGAGAATCTGTATGGACATTTTTGGAATCCCAAATTCAAAGTCCAAATTGAATTTAAAGTCCCTCATTTAATGTGACGCACGGCCAAATATCCTTTTGGAAACAAAAGTCCACAAAATAAAACTGTTTTCTTTTGTTTGGTAAGTTTTTTTATTCTTTTTCCTTTTTTCTAATTTCAGTAATAGATAAAATTAGGGAGAAAAAAAAATTTAATTTATACTCCTAAACTTGTCAAGTTGTATCAATTTTCATCATAATTTATAATTTCATCAAATTAGACCCTATGTTTAGATAAATGTTGCAATTTTAACACTCTATTCAATTTTTGCTAATTCACTCCTTAATTTTTTTTAAAAAAGCAATGTAAAAATTACTATAAAGGCATCACTTTCAATAAAATCAAGCAGGACACAAAATTTAATTTGATGATTGAAAAAATTAACCATTGAATAATTTTGTCAAATCTCACAAATTTCAACAAAAATTTAGTTTAAACATCAATTTTCTTTTAAATTTTATCAATATGTTTTTTTTTTTAACAATTTTTCAAGCAAAAAATATTATAGGGTAAAAACAACGCTTCTTCAAGTTTAGTGTTAAGATTCCAATACTTATAAAAGTTTGAGGTTCAATTTAATGAAATTGAAAGTTGAGGGTGAAAATTGATACAAGTTGACAAGTTTAAGGGTGAAAATTAATTTTTTTTTTCTATAAAATTATGTTAAAATTATAAAATTGGTCCTTATAATTTCAATTTGATTTTATGATTTTAAATATTTCAATTTAGTGTGTATAGTATAAATTTAGTTTTGATTTAGTAAGGTAGGATTTTAAAATTTTTAATTACCCCTTTAACGTTTATTTATTCATTTAAATTTTTAAGGGTGATGTATTTTAACATGTGTGCTTTAAATTTCAAGGCTTTGTGGTGGAACTTTACGTACTGGTGGTTTGCGCTTGTCTTC
>JAOANK020000038.1:579212-597777 GCA_026257165.2 Telfairia occidentalis | reverse complement strand
ATTACCATGTTATTTAGTCTCTCAAACTGCCACATCAACATTCCATGAGTAATAGTTTGACTTCATGACCTTTTAGAACCATTTTCTAAAAGTTAGAGACTAAACTGTCAAATTTTGAAACTTAAAGACCAAATGGAAACCTACTTTCAAACTTATGGACTAAAAGTATATTTTACTTTAATAATAATAATAATTATTATTATTTTGGACTTGATTTTAATAACTATACTTTAAAAAGAAATGCTATTCCCTATCAAAAGAAGTATTTTGTTTAATAAACATGGCTAAGATCAATCATCATACAGACAGAGAAGGGGTGGGGTCAGGGAGGACTGTAGCCGTCGATGTGAGGAGGGACGGTGGAGATTCCTTGCTTAGAAAGCTCTGCGAGAACACTTTCTGTGGAAGGAGGCTTCAGCCCTAATGGAAGGGGTGACCATGGTTTCCTTATTGCCTCCTTTACAACCTTGTCAATCAGCTCCTCATCCTATCAAAAACGAGTATTTACATAAATAACATAAATAAATAAAAAAATTATAAATATAATAAAAAATTTATAATTTTATAAAAATAACATAGTCTAAATCAAAGTCAAATTTAAATATAATGTAAAATACACTAATAAAAGTCAAACTTATGCTATAATCGAAAAAGACATTTTTTAAAATACATATTGTTTTAATGTTATGGAGTGAAATCCCCAACCCTAAGAATAATCTATGAAATATTTTTTTTTTTCATTTTTTTTATTTTGGAAAAAATAAATTTATTTCCTCACCATCTCTTTATTATGTAATATATTTTAAAAACTTTTTTTTTAAAGTCTAACCAGATTTTAAAAACTAAAAGAAAGTTTTTAAAGTCTTTTTACTTAATTGAAATTTGGCTAGAAAGTTAAAACAGAGAAGTTAGGAATAAAAAACTTAATTTTTAAAAATAAAAATTAAATTCGTTATCAAGAAATATTTTAATATCTACTTTTTTCCATGGTAAGACCGAATACAAAACACATTAAATAAAAACATTCGAATTATGTATTTTACACTGAAGAAGTGTATAGAAACAATACTGAATATGATCATCAAATCAATACGATTAAATTTTTGCTCAAATTTATTGAAAAAAAATGCAGATTTTGTATCAAAGAATTTACATAATGTAAAAGAAAAGGAGGTTTATATTACTGGTTGAAGATCAAATGAACTCGTAGGCATGCCATAGCTCTTATTTACTGAATACATATTGTGTGATGCTGAATCCTGCTGCAAAATGGCCAAAAGAAAAATGCCAGAATTACTCCAAATAAAAAGTTAATCTCAGTTTAACTCTTGGTAAAAAAAAAAAAAGAGTACATACTCACCTGAGGATATGAAAAGTATGGAGCATGAGAAGGCATCATCACAGGGCAGCCCCATGCATCAGCTTGCATCTAAAACTTAAAACAATCCATTTGAGCAACAATTAACACAACCAACTTTTCCTTTCTTTTCTTTCAATTTTACTATTTTGTTTGTTTTTTAAGGACAATAGTATTAAAAAATTTATACCAAATCGAACATAACTCAATTGGTTAAGGTATATCTCTCCGACAAAAGGTCGTGAGTTTCAATGCTCACCCGCACATATTGTTGAACTAAAAAAAAAAGTAGCGTGTGACATCAAGTTTATAGTTTATTAAAAAAAGATCACGTGAATTTTGAAAGATAAAAAAAGGTGGAAGTTTGTGAAAAATTCTTTCCCGTTTATAGTTTTTTCATATTGCATTGGAAACGAGGACAACATATAAAACATGTTATGTTTTCTCTTTATTTTACCGCGAACTCTAAGAATAGAAAGTGTTACCATGGCATAGGAATTCCAGGGCTGAATTCCCGGTTGCGGCCAATGGCGATAGCCAGGCGTGCCCCACATGTGGACATTAGCTGGATGGCCATTGGTCTGTCCCCATGTTGGATAAACAGCAGACGCTGCTATTGCAGAGTTAGGATGGTAAGAAGGGTAAGCCATGACAGGATTCAAGTGATTGGTTTGTATTGAACATCTTGGATGTGACCAGCTTGGATTTTCCTCTCTGTGCATGACATGTCTCTTTTGGACCCTGTACTTCTGCATAAACAAAGCAAAACAAAAAAAAAAGGAAAAATTCTGTGTCAATTTGGCAAGTTAACAAAGCAATTAAAAGGAAGAACAAAGTCAGGTGGCAACCTGGAGATGACTTGCAACATTGTGCCTTGTCAAACCTTCAACGTTCATCAGCTCAAGTATTTTGGAAGGAATTGCATGATCTATACCTAACTGTTCTACTGCCTGAACGAACTTTCTGTGTAGGGCTGGGGTCCAGTCCACCTAATGGACAATATTAGCCAACAACAATATGCTTTAGAATCTCATAAATAAGAAATCACAATTAAACTTGCTTTTTTTGTATAGTTATGAGTGTTTTGGGGCAATTTACGCGCATCTCAACTAATTTACAATGTAACCATAGAAATCACAATTCAACTAGGTGAAGTGACAATAAAATTACGCATTCTTTTGAAAACATGATGCAAAACAATTTTTGATTATTGACAAGCATGATGACATTTTTAAGCTTTGGAAGAGTTTTGTAATCTAGATGTACGAACTTAAGTAAGCAAAGTTTGCATTGTTGCGCCGGACAATTACCTTTGTTTTCTTCGCTTTGGATCCAGCAGAATTGTTTGTATCAGATCCTTGGATTGAGTGCTCAGCAGCTGAAGGAGTACTAGTTTTGACACCAGATTTATTCTGCAAGTGAGGATTAATGTTACTCTATGCCTTTGAACCAACTGCAAAGTTCTCGTCTTCTTTGACTGTTACCTTCCTAGATACTCGAGGTTGGCCCTCCTGAAGAGGGCCTTCACAAACCAAACCATGTGAAGTAGTTTCGACGAATTTAGACTGCACATTTTTGTCCCTGCAATCTGTTTCCATTGAACAGTTCATTTGATCTCCGCTTTCCCAGCTACCTAGAAACGATGATCCCTGGTTCAGTTGTGACTTATCACTTCCTTCTGGTTGCTCCCACGCAATATCCTGAAGCCAAGAAAGAATTTCCATATCCTCTGGAACTCCATTCCTGTCTTCATTCTCTAATTGGAGCTGCATCAAGGATTCTTCGGATTCTTCATCAGGCTTTGAAGGGTTGGAGAATGCCTTTTCAAAACATTGATGGTCATTTGTCATTATATTCGGTGTTTCTTTTGCAAAACAAATGTTGCAAGAACTGAATAATATACCTTGTGAATGACATGCTGCCAGATATTCCTGAGTTTGTCCTCGGAGATTGGTTTCAGCAAGAACTCAACTGCACCAAGCTGAACGTAAATTGTAAATCTAGATGCATAGACAATAATGCACAATTATTTTTATGATCTGAGCATCAATTTCTGCTGGAAATCGAATGAAGATTACAAATACTAGCTTTGTTTAGAAACTGGTTTCTCAGACCAACAAGAGAACTGGAAACGGAAACCAGTTAATGCAAAACACAGCCGCCTACCAGTGCAAGGCTTTCTGCATTCAGTCGATCTACACAAAGTAAACCAGTCCCTAAGAAATCCTTGAAAGGGCTGCTGCTGAACTAAGGTCTACTTTTAGAATTACCAAAGAGAACAGTTAAAAGAGAGATTAGTTTAGAATTCTTACTGCAATGCACTTCATCATGGTACTGAGGCAATGAACATCTGAAGTCACTGTGCCATATAACAACATAAACTCAGCGCCAGAAACTGTAAAATTTGTCGACGGAAGCTTTCAAAAACTTCCCACAATATACTACTCGATACCTGTCTTTTTTGTTTTGAGAAGAAACTAGTTTTGGTTGTTAACTTACTTATCATTGGCAAGTCCTTGGAAGTTCCAAGCAACTTAAAACTCTCATTATGATTTCCTGGGCACACCTGTGACCAGAGATGGATCCGAGAATTTAAAAAGATGAATGTTACTACAAGAACAACATTGAGGAACTATCATTAAAGAAAAATGCAAAAACAATGATATTGCTGCTGAAAATTCTCAAATCATCACGAGAACTGGATATTGTCAAGTAAGCAAACTTGACGAGTCAGCTTAAGGCCTAAATACATAATTCTATTCTGAAAGTCGTAGCCATACCTCCAGAATTGCGACATGGAAGTTTCCAGGTGTGTTCAAAATTGCTGACAAAGCTTCCTTCTCATCACAGCAGGAATAAACTGCAATATGACATGTGAAAGTTGTCAACGGAGAGTTACACAGCTCAGAAGAGTAATCTCTATATCATAGAAAAGAAATCAGAAAGGAAACTTCTCACAGAAATAGAGAACACGGAAATAGGATCACAGTAATGAGAATTTAGAACTTCAACAACTTACTATTTGGAAACACACATTTTGTGGAAGAAAAGATGAAACTCCAAAGGCTTCATAGAAAGTCGGAATAAGTGCATTTTCAATCTGTTTATAACTCCAACTCAACCACTAAAATTGGATTGTTAAATTAAAACAAATGTTTCAATATAGTTTTGGTACTGAGAACTTTCATTAATTTTCTATTTTGGTCCCTAATTTATTGGAAGTTTGATTTTCGTCAATTTTTACTGGCTTTCTATTTTGGCCCTTCAACGTATAAAATCTCAATTTTAGTCCTCAAACTTTAATAAACTCCATATATAGTCTCTAACATAAACATGTATATCTAATTAGTAATTTATATCTAATTAGTAATTTATAGAAGATGCGATGAATCTCGTGTATTATATATATATATATATATCATATTTATACTATCATTTTTCCAATAGATAATAAATGAGATTTAATGAAAATTTAAGGACTAAAACTAAAATTCCAAAAGTTTAGGGATCAAAATGAAACATGAATAAAAGTTTAGGGGTAAAATCATATCCAAACAAAAAAAAAAAGAGGGCCAAGATCAATGTAAATATATAGATGTTATTAGCATCCAAAGATGGATTATAGAAAGGAGAATGCTGATCACTTCGAGCAATGCTAAGTAATTTAACATGTTTTCTTTAGGACGGGAGCAAAGCAAAGATAGTTGAATGTTGAAGAAGATAGCAAAGCACCAGCCCCCTAAAAGGGAGGATTTCTAACAAAAGACATTTTAGGAAATTAAATAAAAGGGGCGTTTAAAATGTCTCACCAACATACTCCATTTCCTCCAGTTTTGATCTAATCTCGGTCGCGGAACGGCTGTCCCGATCAAGGAGAAGAATTCGCAGACCCCTCGGAAAGTCCTTCCATTCTTGTAAATCATCGGCAGTGCAAACCATAGCTGGCTTGGCATGTTAGATCACTGCTCACCGAAAAAAAACTCAACCATCATCAAATCATCCTTATTTGACATGGAAATTTCAATTCCTTATAAACAAACAACGAACAGCAAATCGAAATACAATAGACGTGCTAGAATGAAATGCTCGAGGAAAAAGTAAAAGAAACGCATACAGACATCTCGCTGCAAATTTAATAGGAGTGCTCAAGAGATTACACATGAAAGCAATTATACAATTACATAATATGGCACATACAATAATCATAAATATTCTTAACTCTAATTAATGAAGTATTTCACTATTCCGAAGACTAAATCCTCAGTCAAACTCATTTCCCAACCGGAAAGCCTCAGAAAACAACGAAATAAAAAGAGAGAGACAAATCACTTCGAAATCCTTCCAAATCAAACAAAAGCGGAAGTAACGAAAATCAAACTCATCGATCACAATCACAAGCAAACAACGCATTTGAAAAACGCTCGAAGATTGACGATTTGAAAGGCCGCGATTACCTCGATCATGTTTCCGTCTCTTCCTCTGGCCGATTCGTATCTTCTGCATCTGCATAAATAAAAAGCAAAAAGTGAAGGGAGAGAGAGAAGAGAGAGAATGGAAATGTGAGAGAGTACGAATCCTTACGAGCTGCGGACCACACCTCTGCCTCCATAGCAATCGATAAAACTGTGGAATCCTTGTCCAGTTCAAAGATTGCAAGAATTTGAAGAGAAGAAATGGAAGACGAAAGCTTACAGTAGAAAATGTTTAAATCAGCAATGTTCAAGTGCCACGAACGTCCTACGTAATTGAAAATTCTTTTCCCCGCTCAACTATCATCAATTTATGGGAATTTCTCTTTCCTTTTCAGTCTACCAAGTTTTAAAAATTTCACTTAAGAACATAAAATTAACTGTATTTTAAAAAATATCACACATTTTCATTTTTCTCAAACGTAGCGTAAGTTTAATTTTAATCTGAGCATAACTTAAAAATATATTTTCCTTCTGAGTTCGAATCTTTTAATTTAATTATAATTTCTTTAGTTATATGTCAATTCCAACATTACTACTGTCGTAAATATGAATGGTTCAATCTCTCAATCTTTTATTGAACTAAAAAAAATGTTTGGTTATATTTGAAAATATATATTTATTTTAAGTTATTTATGTAAATACCTATCAGCTTTTATTGAAAACCTTTTGTACCTGATGCTCGTCAAATACACACATGTGATGTTTTCTTCCAACAAAAGGAAAAAAAAAAAAAAAAGAGGTCGAAAGGACATTTTTTGGAGGAAAAAAAAAAGACTTGGATCCATTTTACTATACATTTCATATTTGTTTAAATTTTATTTATTTATCTATAAAATTACATAATTGATATTTAGAAGTAGGGGTGAACAAACAATTTCGAAAAACCGACTCGACCGACCAAAACTGACCGAATGGAGTACGTAAATTTTGAAAGTTAAAAATGAAGTTAATAGAACAAATCTTTATTATTATTATTATTTATTTTTTTTAGTTCAAACAAGTAGGGTGAGAGATTTGAACCTATGATCTCTCAGTCAGAGATATATGCATTTAACTAATTAAATTATGTTCGGTTTGGTAACAAATCTTTATTATTAACTATAACTCACCAATTTAATATTTTGTGTATCATAGTGCTCATATTATTTGAGGATTACCTAGTAAACTAATTTCGAGTAGGTTCAAATGTTTGGTGACATTAATTAACATTAAACAATTGTGGTTAACGCGGGATCCATTATACACATTATTATTAATTAAAAATACAAAGAGATATTATTGTAATCATCATATATCTTATTCCGATTCTAATAAAAGTAAACAACAGGAATTGGTTTTTGATTCTGACTCCAAACAACTCATAGTAAACAACATCAAAGAAATACAATTCTCATTTAGATTGATTTCATTTCAATTAATTTTAATTCCGATTCTTTCTTATTTCGACTCATGGTAAGTAAACGGGGGCTAAAATTTAGAATCTTACCATAAACTTTTTAAAATACCTAAACTAAATAAACACAATTGTAAAAAGTTTAGGAATATAAATTTTTTTAAGTAGAGGCACTTAATAGATATAACATTAAAAGTATAGATCAAAATTTGTAATTTGACGTTATCTATTTATTTTGCCAATATTATATATGAGGATACAAATTAAGTTTATTGACATGTATTGAAACATATCTTAACTGGTAAAAAATAATTTATCTTCCTAAAGGTTGGAAGTTTAAATTTTCACCCCTTTATTTTGTTGAATTACCCAAAAAAAAAACTATTCAGTTGGACAAGTTTCGCAACTAGTTAGAATTTTATATTTTATTACACTTTTATTTTTTTATTTTTTATTTTTTAATATAATGATCTAGATTAGAGAAAATTTCAAAATATATTAGATATTTACGTAAATGACATAAAATAAATATGTATTACAAATGTTAAGAAATTATAATTTATAAAAATAGCATCATTCAAATTAAATCAAACTTAAATGTAATGTCAAATCTATTAAAAATTGTCAATTTTATGATATATTTGAGAAAAAAGTTGAAAAGTTATGACCCTTTTGAGAATACATATTAATTTTTATGTTATGAAGTAAAATGTCTCTTTTTTTTTTTTGCTAATTATATTAAACAATTTAATATAATTAAACAATTTAAACAATTTAATAATATTTGATAAGTTTATATTATGTTGAAATAATCTATATGTTTTATCTATATCAAGATTGTCATACAAGCTAATCACACACACATATTATAGTACAGAATATCACATTAAGTTTTTTTTTTTTTTTTTTAGTTCAACATCTGTGGAGATGAAGATCGAACCATCGACCTCTGCGATGATAGTACATGCTTTTATCAACGGAGTTGTGCTCGGATTGGCAATATCACATTAAGTTAATGTGACAATTTGTTTCATATTATCAATAAAAAAATTTCAATCAATTTTTATTTTTTTAATCAATCCAATTAAATTCTCACCAACTAGGAGCTCCAAGTAGTTTAACGGTCAAATTGAGTTGTTGTGATGATACCTTTCTTTTCTTAATGGAAGATCGGAAAAGACTTCTCTTCATCACGAGAGAAATATATATTTTTTTCTATCTTTATAATAATAATTTTTTATTTAATTTAAATCATAAATATTTATAGTAATATTTGTAGCGAAAGAAACATATGCACATTAATTAAAAAATGGATATCTCGTAAACTGTTAGAATTAGGTCTAACTTTTAATCAAAATCAACATTAGTCCAACGATTTAAAAAAAAAAAAGTAAAAACTAAACCATGAAATATGAACATTTACAAAAAATTAACAAAATTGAAGAAGATCAATGGAAATCAACAAAGTTTATCAAAACTGATTCAACAGACTCTTTTTTATTTTATAATTTAAAAAGCGAATTAATTGAAAAGTGTAGATTAGATAATAAAAATCGAAGTATAAGAGAGTTCTAGAAAGTTTTCAGTGACTGTGGCATCCAGACTAATTTTCATGCTGTATCTTTATTTTTAAAAAGCTGTTATTTGAATTATTCACTGCTTTTGAACTTTTTTCACCACTTTATTGTTGACGCCAAAAAATTTTAATCGTGTCGGTTAAAAAAAATCTTATGTTTCTGATAGGACATCTCCTTTTTCTGAAATTTTGTTAAAAAACTAAATATTTTGTTGTTGTTATTTTATTATTTATTTCCAAAATTTAAAAACAAAAACAAAAGAAATAAATTTTTGGTTGTTTCAAGGCAATTAAATTGAGTGTGTTACATGCCAACGGATGATGGCCATACGTTTTTCTTTTTCTCATAATTTTTAAAATTAAGTTTAAGGGAAAAATTCATTATTTAATATAACATTTGCTCTTTACTTATTTGTCTCATTCAATTAATAATTGAATTTCAAAAAGTAACTTATCTCTATCGTGGATTTTGAGTAAAAATGAGACAATTATCTGATAATTAAGATTTTTTTAAGTTAAATATGTGGAGATGAAGTTTTAATCTCACGAACTTTTAATTGGAAAAATATGTCTTAATCAAGTGAATTATGCTCGATTTGGCACAAATATTTTTCTTATGCATTAGAAAATAATTAATTTGTATCCTTCTAAGCACATTTAAAGTGGTGTTTTCTTCATACATATATTTCCCAAATTTTGTTTTTTTTTTAATTAACATCATTTCTTTGATTTCAATTTTTCCATATTGCCATACTTTTTTTTTGGATTAAAATTCAAATATGAGAGATAGGATTTGACTTTTGGAAGCGATTACTAATGTTTTTATCAATTAAATAACTATGCTTTGATTGACAACAAAAATTATAGCTATATATATCAATTTATCAACTTTTAATAATTAACTTATGTGAAACCAACCGATATAATTTTATATATACAAATATTAATGAGAAAAAATGGAAAAAAACGAAATTAGCAAAAAGGTTAAATGTATCAAAAGATCTCTAATCTCTTAGATAATTCTTAAATTGGTCATTAATCTTTTAAAATGCTCAATTTTACCCTTAATATATTAAAAAAAAAAATCTCAATTATGTCATTTCGTAAAAAATCCAATAAAATTTATTAAAAAAAATTGTGTCATTAAATTATTGTTTTAATAACATGTTTAGACACTTTTTTTTTAGTTCAACAATTGCGGAGTTAGGAGATCAAACCGTCAACATTTGCGATGATAGTAGATGTCTTATCCACTTAGCTATATTCAAATTGACACGTGTTTGGACACATTGTGCATGCACATGTCGTTCGGACGACAAAAAATGAATTTTGTTAACGGATAGATCGAATTTTGCTAATGAGTGGGTTGAATTTCATGTGTCAAGTAGCATCCAAGTAACATGTCTGTTCACACGAGATTTACAGGGGAATTTGATTCATGGAAATGAACTTGATTTTATTGAGTTTTGTGTAGTAGTATAATCTCCAATGTATAGTTCTCTGATGCTTTGTCTCTAATTTACATTTCACTTCGAGGACTGATGAGTTTGTTCTTGAGTCAAGGGAATGTGAGTCGTTGACTTTAGCTTGTTGAAGAATTTTCTCAACCTTTGACTTCTGCTTGTTAAAGAATATTCAAAGTTTCAACTTCTGTTTGACAAAGAATCTTCTAAGTCTTTTACGTCTGTTTTTTGTTGAAAAATATTCTAAGTCTTCGACTTCTATTTAATGAAGAATATTCAGAGTCTTTAGCTTCTGACTCTGCTTAATTTGTTGAAGAAGAGGCAACTTGACCATAATTAAGTAGATTAGGCACTGTCAAATTGAGTATAGTTCAATTGGTTAAGACATATATCATCGACCTAGAGGTCAAAGGTTCAACCTCCCACCCCTACATGTTGTGTTGAACTCCAAAAAAAAAAAAAAGTAGTTTAGACATTCTACTATTATCTTAAAGGTCGGTTGTTCGATTTCTCAATTCTTCCATTCTTGAACTAAAGAAAATCTTAAAAAATGAAATAATAAATTAATTATAAAAAAGAATAATCAATCAACAAAATTAAAACAACCGCATAATGAAAGACAAAGTCAGTGCTAATCCGAGCATAACTCAGTAGATAAAAACATGTACGTCGATGGTTCGATCGCTCAACTCCACAAATGTTGAACTCAAAAAAACAAAAAAAAAAAAGAAAAGAAACACAGCCAGTAAACAAAAGAAAATGCCAAAACGAAGCCATGCAGGCGATTTGTTTGGACAACACTCAGAAATGGCCAACGCATATAGGGAGAGAAAAGTAAAAAAGGCCAAAAAGAAAATCTAAATTTACGTGTTCTATTATTCAATATTTAAAATATACAAAAATATAATTTACATTTTCAATTTTCAATTTTCAGTTTAGGAAATTTCCGCTCCTAGAGAAAATTGTCATCCTTACTAATTCTCAAGAGTTCCTATCATAACCATATGAAATATATTTTGAAAAAATATTTTAATTTTCAAGGTACTTAATTTAATGCGATTGGTGATTACATTTTTTGACTCATAAGTACTCTATATTAATTAACTCTTATTTTGCATCTTCAAGATGTAGGATTTGACTATGCATTGGATGTGACAAAAAAAACTACCATATTTTAAACTTACCAGTACATAATCCAACGTTGTATCTAATTTAAATTAAGATTTGACGTTTCAATTCCTCACGTATATTTTAATTTCGAGTAGCTATTTAATGTGAATAACTATAAAGATAAAACTTTTTGATCGATCAACTTTAATTCAACATGTTTGAACACAAAATGATTAGATAACAAAAAAAAAAAAAAAAAAAAAGTTATAACTTGATTTCCCATCTTAAAATGCAAAATCAAGAGATAATATATACATGAACTCAAAAAAAGAAAAAAGAGATAATATATAAATATATAAATATATTCATATACACATCTTGAAGGATTAAAGATGTAGAATTAATTTGACTAAAGCATCTAATATTACGAGCTAGGTGGATATATATTTTAATTTCTTTCTAGTAATGACAAAAAAAAAAAAGAAAAATTGACTTGTCAACTTTGATTCTTATTTATTATTATTATTATTTGACAGATAATGGATCTGAACAAACAGCAAGAATGGAGACTAATTTCGCATCTTTATGATACATAATCAACTGATAACAATAATTATTAACACTTAATTTTCATCTACAATAGTTAGAATATGACTAAAAGCTTCTATTGTGACAAAAAATTACTATTTTTCGGCATGATTTTCAAACTACTATTTTTTGCCTCTTCTTCAACTTGTCACATAATTACCAAAGTATTTGAAGAAAACTTTTTTTTTTTTTGAAAATTTATTTGAAGAAAACTTGCTAATAAGTTCAAGTTCAATAATTAATTATTCACATCAATCACGATCAATTAAGTTTTTATGATTTAATTGACAGTTAACAATATAATGTGACATGCCCACTAATTTTATCCTCTAAAATATATACAAAATCAACTCAAGAATCGTTTTTGGAAAATTAAATAGAGATAAAAATAAAGAAAATACAAAAAAAAAAAAAAGGTGATAAATGATCTCTAATCTATATTATCCATGCACCATATTCTTTTATGACAAATGAGCCAATAGAAACTTTCCATTATCCTGGACCTTCAAAAATCTATCATCTTAGTTTGGCTATATATAAACAAACATTGGAATTTTTGTTTCTAGTTACGAATGTTCTAATTTTCCTTTAATTTGAGCCCTTCCAACAGTCACATTTTTTTTTCCCCCATTTCCCATATCAAAAGAAAAAGGTCGAGAGAAGCTACATTGATTTTGTTATTATTTGACCCAACTTGAATAGTATAAAGTATCGAAAATGTTCAGCCTTATTCACCAATAAAAAGTCATGAGTTCGAATTTCCACTTACATGTTATTGAACTCGAAAAAGAAAAAAAAATTGATGGTAGAATTGAAATTTTAAAAATTTTAAAGTTATACCAAAATTAAGTATACGTTAGACAGATATTTTGCATAATTTAACCTTTTTAAATCATTAAACTTTTAAATTTTAGAAAAGGATACGCGTGTTAGTACAATGCGAATTTTTCTATATATGTTATTTAAAGCCTTTTATTTTTTTAATTAATACTGGTGAAAAAGTTGACATAGCTAGAAGTAATTTGCATGCAAGTACTTAAGTTGCATATCCCATAACGAGGACTGCCACCCCATACTCGAAACCTCACTTGTAAGATTTCAAGCCACATTTTTTTTTCCTAAAAAGTCGCCAATTTTCATAATAATTTTTATTATTTTTATTTTTTTTGGCAATTTGTATTATGTCTAAGTTAGAGTGTGTTTGGTATGACTTTTAAACTGTTTATTGATAGAAAAAAAATATTTTTTTTCAAAACTAACAGTGTTTGGTTGAAATTTTGAAAAATGTTTTTAACTAATTAAAAATGATTTTTAATCTTTTTGATAATAAAAAATAGTTTAAAAATGTGTAAAAATATATAAAATACATTTAGAACTTTTTTAAATTAAATATTTTATGAATTTTCTTCAAAAAAAAATGTTTATATAATAAATGTTTTATTTAAAAACATTTTTTAAAAAATTATACCAAACCTGCACTTACTAGCTTAAATGTAAAAATTTATTAGACAAGAAAAATATGCAATTTTTTAACTATAAGGATTTGAATATACTCTAAAGGACCAATAGTCATGTTTGGAAGATTTTAAGTAAAAGTACAACTTTTTATACCCTTCCTCTTTCAAAAATGACTTCATAAATAGTATTTATATTTATATTTCCTATTAAATGATGATATTTTTAATGTTTCATAAATATTTGGTGATAACAATTAATCCTTAACATCAATGTCAAACTCTCTAATTTTGTTAGATACATCAACCTATCGATGATTTTTTTTTTCATGACGAATATTTTTATCCTTGGGTGGAACTTATATTTTGCACTTGGATTCTTTCTCTTAGGTCTTACAAGATTATAGTTGGGATTGGGAAGGGATAGGGGAAAATTTTTCAGACCGCGAGAGGGAAAATATATATTAGCCCTTAAGAAATTATGTACTTTATACATAGTAATAATTAAGGTTGAACAAATCATTTCGAAAAACCGACTCGACCGACCAAAACCGACCGAATCGAGTCGGTTCGGTCGGTTTGACTATTGGTTCGGTCGGAGTCGATTTTATACATTGAAAAATTGAATAGTCAGTGGTATTGGTTAAAAAGAAAAGAAAAACTAACTAAAACTGAATTATTTAATTTGTTTAAAAAAAATGATATGATGAGACTGCATTCAATGCTGCAAAGTCGCCGGAGTCAATAGAAAATTACGAAATTCGAAAAAAAAAAAAAAAAATCTTTTTCTCTCTTTTCGTTTCTCCTCCTCCTTCTTTTGTCTTCTCTTCTCTCTTTTGCTTGCTATTTTTTCTCAGTTCTCCATCTCTCTTTCTTTTTTCTTTTTGTTTCTTCTATTTTTTGTTCCCTCATTCTCATCTCTTTTGTGCATACTACTTACTCTATCGTCTCTTTGTTTTTCTTTCTTTATCTTTCACCTCTTCTTCTCAATTTATTTCTTTCTTTATGCATATTTTTTCAAAAAAAAATCTTGTTCTTCGGTTCTAGCCAAAACCGACGTACCGTTAGTATGGTCGGACGGTCGGCGTTTGAAAGTCTTTCAAGACCGATAACTTCCAACAAGTCGGTTTGAATCCAAAATCGATGCCGCCCGACCGATGAACACCCCTAATAATAATAAATAAATTATTTTAACACAAAATCATTGATCAATACCTATAAAAAAATTCAAGTAAAAAAAAAAACCCTATAAAAAAATTAGTCTTGAAATAAATCTAAGTTCTATGACTTTTATTAATCAAAGGTTTAAATTTATTAGATAAAACTATAGATATACATGAATATTAACGCATTATATCAGTTATATTGGCGCATCTCAATTCTCTATATTAAATTGATTTGACACAATTTTTTTTTTAGTTCTACAACATTTAAGTTGGTCGTTGGTGACTCGAATCCAGAACTTTTTAATATAAAATTTATATCTTAACTAATTGAGCTATGTTGAAAACTCAACAATTTAAACAATTAGAACAAGATTGACCTCGACCAATATTGTTTCTAATTTAAGAGAAACAACGATTAGAGAATTGATAAATGTTATAAAATACACTATTTTTTTTTTTTCTTTTCTTTCCTTTTTTTATGGATTTTAGAATCATTTGGATGTTATATGTCAATATCACGAGTGACAAGAAACCTGGAGTAATGTGGTTTGCGTTTAAAGTTCAAACAGGTGGGGTCTCAAAGTAGAAAATAACTTGAGGCTACCAAGACAATAATTTTTGAAATATTAAAGATATTATTCACGGTGTTGAGATTTTCACGTCTAAACTTATCAAGTTATAGTCAATTGACAAAGTTATAGTCAAACTAAAAATAAATAAATTTGTCAAAGTTATATCCATTTTTATCTTAAACTTTCAATTTAAAAGGACTTAAACTCACAACCTTTTAGCCGGGAAATGTGTCTTAACCAATTGAGTTATGGTGATTGATTTGGCCATTAAATTGAAACTTAGACTTAGATAAGTGTCACAAATTTAACCGTTTTTTCAATTTTGCTAATTCACCCATTAATTTTAACAAAAAATAATTTAAATTTTTTTTGTAAACTCATTGATTTTAATAAAATAAAACATTGCACAAAATTAAATTTTGTTAATGCACAAATTAAATATTAAATAACTTTACCAAATCTCACAAATTAAAAAAACAGTTAGTTTTAATGTCTTTTTTCTTTGTAATTCTATCCATTTTATTTTTTATATATGTTTTATAATTCATTGAATGTATATGAGAATACTTTTTTTTAACGATATTTCGAACAAGAATTTATTGGAATGTAAAAATTGCAACATTTTTTCAAGTTTAAGGTTAAAATTACAACATTTATCTAAGTTTGAGGTTCAATTTGATGAAATTGAAAATTTATGGTAGAAATTGATATAATTTGATTAGTTTAGGAGTTAAAATGGATTTTTCTTCCTTATTTTTTAATCAATAATGGTTTTGAATTCTTCTTCTTCCATTAATGGTTTTTGAATCCTTTTTTTAGTCACATAGTTTGGCAGCGCACAGATTTTAATCTTGTGGCTCTCAATATTTTTAAGCTTTTTAGAGAGAGAGAAAAAAAAAATCTTGTTTTGATTTCTAATTTTTAGTTATTATTTCATTATTATTTTGCTTTTTAACTTTCTTGTTGGTCCTAAACTTTTATAAATTGTCACTGTGAATAAAGAATGAAAATCTAATATATATAAATCTGGTGGATTTGAGAAAACAAATATGCAAATAATAATAATAATAATAATAATAAATAAATGAATAAAATAAAATAAAATCAATTAGATATTGCTAAAATAATGCATGAGTCCATGCATATTCTATATATGAGTATATTTTTTATTATAGAAATTTTCATAAATGATACTTTGTATATTTTTTTATGTATTTTTAAGAAACATAAAAACGACAAACTTAAGAAATCGGGAAGCCAACCTAATTTTTTTAAAGTTAAAATAAAAAAAAAAAAAAAAACATTATCAAACATGATGTAATTTATAGTAGCGAACTTCCAACCACACAATAAGCATAATTTAGCGCTAGTCTATTAAATTGTTCATTTACTTTATTATCTAGCTTTGAAAATCTGTTTCAAAAATCTAAGCCAAATTTTCTTAAAAAAAAATGTAATTTTCAAAAACTTGTTTTAGTTTTTAAATTTAGCCAAAAATACAAATGAATGTGTAAGAACAATAAAAAAATGGAAAGAAGTATACATAATTTTTAAAAATAAAAAACTAGAAACGAAATAGTTATCAAACGGAACATAAATTAAACGACCACTCAATTTTAAGAAAAACAAACGACAGCTAATAGTAACCTTTCACAACCCCTCCCCTTCGCTAAGTTCTCTCTTCCTCGATTTCCATTGTTTGGATAAAATATAAGTTATATTTTCAACCTAAACATAGCTCAATTAATTAAAGCATATTTTTCGATCAAAAGATTATGAGTTTAAATCTCCACTCCCGCATGTTGTTAAACTAAAAAAAAACTAAATTACGTTGCAATTCTCTAGTTGGCTCAATCATTTGGTTTCAACCAAAACCAACCGATCGCAAGTGTGCCAATTTTAAAGAACCTTCAAAAACTATCTATTTTTTGACCAATCAAAATCGAATTGGTCAACACAAATCTACACCGCGATGGACCAATGTAGGTACTTGATCAAACTCCAATATAAATTGAAAGGATGGTCTAAAATAACACAATAATAATTACTTTATATAGTTTAAAACAAAGTTAAATGTGTGTACTATTATATTATAGTGGAATTGCTTAAAATGGTATATGGATTAGTGGTTAAAATTGAGTTAGGTTGTTATGTTTGCCCACTAGAGCATTCCAAAGAGTCCTTCATCATTAAAGCAAACCACTCATTGAACTTTAACCAACTAATTTCAAGGGCTTCCTCATGAAGTTGGCTTTTAGCAAATGTTGTTATTCATCTCATGTTATGCTTTCTCTTATGGTTTCAAATATCTATTTTTAGAGCTCCAAATCTTTATATTTATTTTAATTATGAGCTTAATCATGATCGTTTTTCATTCTCTTTATGTAAGTAGGTTAGGATTATAGGATAAAATCATGCATACTTTTTAGTGCAATGTTTCACTCAAATAGCTGGTGGCGTGTGTTTATATATATATATATATATATAAATAATTCAGCTATCATAAAAAAAAGAAATTATTTTAGTCAAACTAATCATTGATTCAAAATAAATCTTTTTCCGACGTTGGAAATTGTGACTTACATAATTACACGAGCTTGTAAGACCATCACTCATATGTTAGTGTTGAACGTGCAATCTAAGTTATTTGGAACGTATAAACATTTTCTCTTTTAGATCCTTTGGAAACTTAATCTAAACAACCCAAATGTAGATTTTTTTTTTAACTTATTAATTGATGGATCAATCTTATAAATTTGGTTTAAGGATTTTAGTCTATAAAAGTAAATAAAGATATGTATTAAAAGTTAATGTAATTTTACTGCTTCAATCCATAAGGTCAATAAAGTCTTAAGATTTATTAAACATAAACAAATTCACTTAATAAATACAACTTTTTTTTTTAGTTCAACAAGGGAGAGGATGATTTGAACCTATGACCTCTTGGCTAGGAAGATATGTATTTAAATAAAATTTGGACAAATTTTTAAAAAGAGCATAAAATAAAAAGCAACATTTTTCCATTTTCAAACAACAATATAAAAACTTTGAAATTAATAAAAATAAATAAACAATTGAAAACGAAAACAAAAAGACAACATCTTTCTAATCAACCTTTTTTAATAAAATATGAAAACGAAAGAGTAGAATTGTACTATCAAACAACCAAAATAATTGAATTATCTTTTTCTTTTTAGTTCAACCAACAGAAGAATGTGTGGCAAACCTTTAACTTTTTCTTTATCAAAGATAATGTTAAATTGCTGGATTTTTTATTTTAATATTGTATTTTAAAAACTAAATTCTAAAAATATTGTACGTCCAAAACTAATTCAAAAAATATTATAGTTTTAATTGAGAGAGAAGAGAGACGATGTTCTCCAGGCTTTTAAAATATATATATACATTTATTCA
>JAOANK020000038.1:544978-562328 GCA_026257165.2 Telfairia occidentalis | reverse complement strand
TCAGAAACAAAGGAAAGTCATACAAACTATGAACAGATTGAAACCAGAGGCAGTACCCTAGACGAAGCTTTTCAACTCCAGACTATATATATGCAGACTAGTAAGTAGTATTCAAGTGGAACCTTAAAACAAAGCCTTGAAGATTGATAATATTTCATGAAGGCCTAGAGATACCTCATCGACATAAAGTCGGGATGTCGCTGCTGCTCTTAACTCAACTCAATCAGAATTGAATATTTCAGTTCTATCAAGTCTAATCTACTCCATTGATCCCTACTTTGTGGAGGCATTAAGTGTTTTCTTAACCAATCACAAAACATTTCCAGCAATGTGAAACAAATCTCTACCCTATATTTGTTTTGATCTCTACCCTTTGAACCTACTCTATATATATGTTTTGAATCTTTAACCAATATTTATACTTCAACAACATGTGGGGGTAGGGATTCGAACTCACGACCAAGGTCGTGAAGATATGCTTTAACCAACTGAGTTATGCCCAGGTTGACAATTGTCGATATTTCATTCATGCTAGTAGATCTATCCAATCAACAGTGAAGAAATGAAATAGGAAACTGGTAAACATGATATGACCAATAAAATGTGTATCAGGGAAAAATGATGATCTACTGAGAGGAAAAACGGACGATTCATGATTTTCTATTACCTCTTTAATACATCAGTTCAAGAAGTTGATCTCTACTAACTCCATTTCTATTCCCTCAGATGTCACTAGCAAGCTTTAGACTTGCGAAAATCTCTTTTCAATTCCCCAACTCTTTTCATACAAGCTGCCTTCGTCTTCCCTGGAAGAGCAACTGCAATTTTCTCCCACCTCATTGGCACTTCCTTCGGAAACGCCTTCAAAGCATTGAGCAACGCAATGTCTTCCCCGGAATTCCAACCGTCGACCTGAGCTTCGACGGCGCCGGCTACCTGTTCTTCATCGACGTTTTCAATTCTCTTATCCACCGGCTTCCTCTTCTTCAGAAACTGCGCATACGAATCCTCATCGCCTAATTTCTTCTCTCCCATTTCCTTAGCCATCTTAATCACATTTTCCACTTTATGCCTTCCGCCAAACGCCTCTGCAATTAGCTCCCACCGCCTCGGCTTCCCCACGGGATGCTTCGCTAATTGCTTCTTTAAAATCCCCAATTCCCCTTCGTTCCATTCCGCCTCCTCGATCGCAGAACCGACTCCATTGTTGTTACTCCCAAGAGCTCCATTCCTTTTTTCCTCTTTCGAAGACGTTTTCTCAGCGACTTCGCTTGCACCAACGGCGATTTCCTCGGATCTACGCGGTTTTGAGCGCTTTTGAACGGCTCTTTTCTTCGCATCGTCCTCCACTTCGGGTTCTTCGTTAGGGATTTCGAGAATCGGACCTCGACCAACTCGAATGTCGCCGCCGGTGATGGAAATGGGGGCGAAGGGGCCGAGAAGAAGCGAGAGAGAAACCCAAATGAGAAGGGATCTGAATGGTTCGTACTGGACGAACAAAATTGAAAGAACAAGTAAAATGGAAGATAATAAGACGGTGATTGAGACGAGAATCTTGCTGGATTGCGGTTCGCTTTGGAGCTCAGTCGCCGAAGATGGATTGGCGCGAGAATGGAAGAGGAACCTGGGCCTCGCGTCTTCGTCCAAAAACTCCATTTTCGGTTCAGAGCTTCAAGGGAGAAGGAAGTTTGACCAATGTAGCTTTATATAGGTCTGAGCTGATACCAAACGACGTAGTTTTCTTGATTAAAGACGAAGAAGGTTTTTTCTTTTAAAAAATTATATTAAATTATACCAATATTCTTTCATTCCGGCGAATGGCAATTATTAAGGCCGATGACCCTTTAATTTTTAGTTTTTGATTTTTGAAAATTAAGCTTATAAACCACATTTTCACCCACAAATTTCTATATTTTGTTGTCTACTTTTTACTAATATTTTCAAAAACCAAACTAAAATTTGAAAATTAAAAAAAGTAGTTTTCAAAAACTTGTTTTTGTTTTCCAAATTTGACTAGAGTTCAAATGTTTCTTTAAGAAATGTGAAAATTATGATTGAAAAATTGGGAAGAAACAAACACAAATTTCAAAAATAAAAAACAAAAAACGAAATTGTTACCAAACATGACTTAAATTTTTTTTATTTCAACCCTCAAACTTTTAAATTGTTTCAGGAATACTCTTGAAGTTTGAAGAAGTTTTAATTAAAATGAATGATGAAATTGAAACTCAAAAGGTATAATATTTTTAAATGAAATGTCGATATCATTAATTTTATATTATTTATAGTTTAGGTGGTTTTTTTTTGGATTAGGAGATCGAACCATCAATCTCTACAATAATAATAAATGTTTTATTCACTAAAATATACACAGATTGACATGAGATATAGACTTCATTTTTTGTTAAAAATATGTGAGGATAGAGATTCGAACTTATGATCTACATATACCATAATCAGATGAATTATGTTCGAGTTGACTGCATCATATAGACTTTTAACTTGGCTGAAAGCATTATCCTCATAATGGAAAGGGTATCAAACTCAAACTCATGGACAGATCCATATGGTGTTTTATGCCACAGCAAAGTCAAAATGCTTATGTCAAATTTTGTTATTTTCCCACTTGAATTTTCTTTCAAAATTTCTGACTTTTTTTTAAGTTCAAAACACAATTTAAATTTTCAAACCATAATGGAGTTTACTTTAATGTAATAGATAACAATGTTAGGTTTGGAAGTAAATTTAAAGTAAAATGAAATGAACAAACTTAGCTTCACCTACAGTGAAGTTTACAGAAAAAAAAGATTATAATGTTCGTTATGGCTTCTATCACTTCAATTTAATATAAACATTGTATAAAATGTATGAATTTATTTTAAATGACTATTGACTACACATATTTTGAAAGAAAATGAACAATATAACGTATTTATATGGGAAAACTCGAGTTTTTATTTCTTTACACACCTTAATTTAATGATTACATACACCAAATCAAATCAAAAATACAAAATTATTACATATCCAAGAAATTTTCTACCGTCAAAACCAAAAACGATAATACAATCAAACAAATCCAATAAGAATTTGAATTCTCATCTGGGAACAGAACAATTGCCCAATGGGAGATTTATTTCCGATCAAAATAACTGTTAGAATATCTATAAAAAAAAACCATATGAAGAAAAAAAAAGATGATGAATTTAATTAACTTGAACTCCAGTATCGTAGATGTCTCCGGCCTTCCAATCACGAGGAATATCGTTGATGGGGACGATCCATTGCTCGTCTCCATCGTCGTTGGTTAGTAGCATTCTCAACGACAACGGCCCTCTCGGAGGCGATGCCGTTGTCCACACGGTACCATAGCTCCGATCCAATAGCTTGCACACAAAGTTCTTTGTCTGCAAAATTTATCGATGGTTCGCGATTTTAATAAGTCTAACTTTATGAAGTTCAAAGGTTAAAAAATTCAACTTTGTATAAGAAGATGTTTAGTTAATATATATGCACGCTACAAAAGTTGTGGTTTGAGTTTGTAACCTAAATTTATATAACACATTAACGTATCTATTCTAAAACAACTTTGAATCATATAAATTTAACTTATGAGTCAAGTATATTTTTTTAGCGTCGCGATCGATATCGAAAACGTACCTCACAAAGTTGAACCGCGGTGATGTCATTTTTGCCTTGTTGAAACCTTATGACAAAAGCCAAGTAATGAGGAGCATTGCTGTTCTCATCAATCTTAATTGTAATGTTCTTGTTTGGGTAACTGCAAGACACTCTGCTCCACAAACAAAGAGAAAAAGAATCCAACCATCACTCACCAACTACTATTCTACCTTAAAAAGAACAATAAACTTTCTACTTCTTACCTCTTTTTAGTAATTCTTTACTTTAATATAAGTTAAATTATATAAAATACTCTTATGCTTTTCAAAAATACTTTTGAATTTTCAAAAGTTTCAATACTATTCTTCAATTTTGCTAAAAGTTTCAAAACTACCCTTGAACTAAAATTATGTAAAAAATTTCATTAAAAAATGAGATTACGTTGAATTTTGGTTGATCCAACCACCTCATTTTTTAGTGAATTTTTTAATAGAATCTCGGTTTAAGGTTAGTTTTGACATATTTAGCAAAGTTGAAGGGTAGTATTAAAACTTTTGAAAATATAAAAGTATTTTCAAATAAAGTACAAAGTATAAGGGTATTATATAGAATTTAACTTTTAATATATTATTATAGTAGATATCTTCTTTGTAGTCTATTTTTTTAGAATACTAACATTGTAACTCTGAAAGTGGGATTCAAACCTAGAATCTACAATTTAGGTTTTTGATGTCTCAAACGGTTGAGGTAGTTTTATATAATTCACAATCGTCCAACCTCTTAATAGACAAGAGATTTAAATTTTATTTTGGTCTCTAAATTTTTAAAACGTCTATTTTAATCCATAAATTTTAAAAAATGAATAACATAATTTCGAGTATATATACTAATGTGCTAACATCAGCATGTAGTCATACCACATAGATTGAAGCGAAGTATTGGGAAAACAAATTTTGAGTGGAAAAATGATATAACAATAACTAAAATAGTTATCTTTCAAAAGTTTGAAAATTTAGAAATCAAAATAAAAAAAAATATATATTTATAAAAGTTGAAAAGACCAAAATAAGATTTAAACCTAAATTATAGCATTTGAAAACTGACCGTCTATATTCAATGTCAATGACACCAAGGGCTAACAAAGAAGCAGCAGCATAAGGGGTTTGAGCCAATCCAGCATAAGCCCTTTGGGTCATTATAAAATCGCCTGGTCCAGACCCTTGGTCTGTGATCACTACCATTGCTCCCTTTTCTGAGCACAATTCACTGTCTATGCACCTCACCTAACAATTCCCAACACAATATCATTAAAATTTAAAAACAAAAAAACAAAAAAAAAAAATTTACAAATTTAGTCTCTAAAATTTTAGGTTTAAATCTTATTTTCGTCTCTAAATTTTTAAGTTTGTTTCATTTTAGTCATTGAACTTTCAAAGTATTTATTTTCGTCCCTGAACTTTTAAGTTTGTTTTATTTTACTCTCCGAACTTTCAAAACGTTCATTTTTGTCCTTGAACTTTCAAAGAATAACCATTTTGGTTCCTATTTTTATTTTATTTTTAACAAGTTAATGACATAGTTTCAAATATATGTATACAAATGTTAATGTAAGTACATAGTTAAGCTACATAAGTTGAAGACGAGCATTGAACCAAATAAATATTAGATGACAAAATTACATATCATGGACTAAAATAGTTGCCTTTTGAAAATTTAGGGACCATAAAATTTAAACGGAACTTTTATGATTATGTCTTCAAAATAATACTTTGTATAGTATACAAGCTATACATACATGATAGTTGAGTTGCCTATTCACTTGAACAATGCTCGTGCACAAAAATTTCAAACGGTCCCATAATAATGATAATTTATACATCACGTTATTTATTTCATTACTTTTCTTAAAATTAAAAATTAATTATAAAAAAAACATGTATTTTGTATTTGAAACTAGTAATATTTCAAAAGGTTTAAATCTTATATTAGTCAATGAACTTTCAAGTTTGTTCTATTTTAATTCTAATTTTTAGGTTTGTTCCATTTTAGTCCCTAAACTTTAAAAATGTATATTTTAGTTCCTGAACCTATAAACAATAATCATTTTGGTCTTTAGTATACAATTTTGTCATTTAATATTTATTTGTTTGATTAGTATTCAACTTATGGAGCTTAAATACATGCTCACATTAATATATTTATTCATATATTTAAAGTTATAACATTAATTTATTAAAAATAAAATATACATAGGAATCAAAATAGTTATTTTTTAAAAGTTTAAAGACCAAAACAGACATTTTGAAAGTTGAATAACTAAAATAGAACAAATTTTTAGGGACCTAAATAAACATTTTAAAAGTTTAAGGACTAAAGTGAAACAAACTTAAAAATTTAGAGACCGAAATATGATTTAAACCTATTTCAAAAATAACTTTTAAAACAAAATATAAAATTTTTATCGCAAATAAAGTCTTAAAATATATAAACATTATTGAACTAATATATATATATATATATATATATATATATATGCGAAAATTATTTCACCTCGTAACAAGCTCCACAACCGAGGCCATTTCTGTAGAGATCAGAGACAGTTGCAACATCTCCACCATTAATGGTTGCTCCAAAGGCTCCAAACCCACAAGCTCCATCTGCAAAGTGCAAACACAAGAAAATTTCAATCTATCAAAATCCAAAAAAAATTAAATATATTGTAAGAGATGAAATGAGAAGTAGTTCTTACGGTCTGTTCCCTGTTCCTCTGAATCAGGGTAATGGGCGGCTCGAGAGCGTGTGAAACAATCGCTACACGTGGCACTCTCTCCCACCCTTTGCAGGAGAAACAGAGCAATTACAAACACAGAAACAGAACACACAGCCATAAAAATAAAACAGTTGCAGAAGCTTAAGCTTAAGAATAATATTCAAAGAAGAAGAAGAAGAAGAAAAGGAACTTTGAAGATCAGGTGGTGAATTCAAATTGGGAAGTGTTTTTTAAGTATTTATAGGTGAAATATTTGGGCTCTTCATCCTCTCCAGCTTCCTTCAGCTTTCGTTATATAAAAAAATATTTTTTTAAAAAATGTTTAGTGGAATTCTTTTGTGTATTGTTGGACAAAAAACAAAAACCACTTTCCCACCTCAAACTATTAGTTTTCTTGCCCTTTTTTACTTGTGTTGTTAGTGATTATAATCATCAAAAGAAAAATGTTGGCATATAATATCCCTAATGAAACACGTTTGTTGTATTTTCAATCTTAAAAGTGCGTTAATAAAGTAAATTTATAATCTAGTTGTCAAGTATTATGAATATATTAAAAGGATCAACTATATGTTAGTCATAATTTAAGTTAAAAGATGACTCAAATAATTGGGTTGATGGGAATTGGGATTAAATATAAAGTAAATAAATTAAGATGAAGATCCTATTAGAAAAAGTTTCTTTTTGGGCACCACCTCGAAAGCCGTTCACATCAAGAGCGTGCAAAGTTTAGGATAAGTTAGCCTATGCTTGCAATTATTTGACCAAGACAGATAGAATTGAACCGAGCTACTGAGTCGTTGACTCACCTAACTCGTTCATTCCATAAATATAATCAAATGTTGGCCTGAAAACAGAAAAAAAATGAAAAAAAAAGTTTGGTGCTTTTGCACTGAAAAGGGGGTTGTGATATTGGAGGATCTCTTCCTTTCCACATTATGCATTGAGTTCGTTTGATTTCCACTTTTGAAAGCTCTCATTTAGGATATCAAATTGCAAGCAAACTTGTTATCATCCTTGTTCATTTTCTATCGACATTCAAGTGTCGATTTTGTTAATAAGGGGGCGCGTTGCAGTGAGAAGATTTTGAATTTGTATTGCCCTCATGCCATGGCACCAACAGCTCTAGCACTGTGGTGCCAAGGATCCTTGCACCATGCACATGTCAAAGAAATGTTCGTTTCGACCGTGCTATAATTAAGAATCAACCAAACTTCATTTTAAATTTTGATGAGAGTATAATAATTAAGCTCCACAATCTTAAAATGACTTAGGGTTTTCGACCGTGCTGTAATTAGGAATCAACCAAACTTCATTTTAAATTTTGATGAAAGTCTATAATAATTAAGCTCCACAGTCTTAAAATGACTTATATTTGAGATTGATTTTGACATGACGAAAAAATCACTTTTAACTTTACATAAATCAGATGATGATGTTTGACAAAGAGATAGAAATTATTTTTTAAAAAAATATAAAATATCACTTTAAATTATTAATTGGTTGAAATTACATTTAATTATACAAAAATCAATTTTAAAGTACAAAACAATAATATGAAAATTACTTTTATAAAATAACTTATATGAACTAAAAATTATTTTTAAGTGAAAATTTTATTATATAAACACTTTTGGAAGAAAACTAGTTAAGATTTTCAAAAGGGTTCTTTCTCTCTATTTTTAAAATATTTCAAACAACTTTTAATTATTAAAATATTTTTTAAAAAATACTTTTAATTTATTTAAAAATTCATCAATAAACCGATTAAAAATCACATCAAACGCGCACAATTTTTTTTTTTTTTAAACCACTCTTAAACATGTCCTTATTTATCTTAGAATTAAAATTCACCTTCAACTCTCCTTGTGTGCGCGCTGAAAATGAAAAAGAAAGTAGGTGAAAAGACAGCTGCATAATTTCCACGAAGCTGAAGCTTATCTGCAGATGCAAGATCATATATTCATTGAATTCTGATCACATCTACATTTCAATGGAGATAGAAATTAGCAGCCTGCTGTTAATGGAAAAAACTATATATATCATGCACCTGTAGAAGTCCAAGATTGACCCTTTTTTTTTTAGCAGTATGGAATTATGCTGGTTGACAACTGTCAGAACTTTTGACCCGACAAAAATTCGCAATCGAAGGGAGGATAATACAGGAAAAAAGAAAAACCATCATTATTCATGACATGGAATCCATTTTGGAACATTTTATTCCTCTCCCCATATCTAAACTCGACCAATAATTATTTATAAGAAGACACTAAAATGTTTAATTACTCGAATTATATTTCACATTTAAACCTTGTTTGATATGGTTTTTAGAGTTTTACGTGGAGTAGAACCACCTTGGGGATAAATAAAATAAAATAACATTTTGGTCCTTCAAATTTCGTCTTAGTACTTTTAATAAATCTATAATCATAACCTTAACTAAGGGCGTAATATAAATATGTAGCTCAAATTTCCAGATGGAAGACTTATATAGAGCTCTTTTTTTTTTGTTACTTTGCAAAAATTGGCATCAAACTAATGGTGGGACTGGTTTTAAAATTGATTGTCAAGGACTGACATAAGTTTCAAAGCACATGAACTTCACCACGAAACTTTATATTAAGTGGTGAAGGAAAAAAAACTGACAGCAGCCAAGCTAAAATTATGACATTTGGACATTTCCCCATCAAAACTAAGGAAAAACAGAGCAACCCACTAGCAACTAAAAGAAAAGAAGGTAAAGTAATAGTCTACGGGAGTGGCATGGAAAGATGTCATGATTTTCCTTTCTTTTGCAACCCTTCTACGCCATTCCTCGGTTGAATAAAACTCAATGAATAACTTGAATGGATCAAAAAGTAAAAGGAAAACCGAAAAGACTTGGGAAAAAGGAAGGCTAAAGCACGAATCGAACAAAAAATCGGGGGACCTAAATCTGAGAAAAACAAGATCAATGGGGGGAAATTTAAGGCAATAAGTGCCTAAACTCATAAACACAACCTAAACAGAATTCTGACCATATAATCCTTACCATTGCATCAGAAAGATTCATTGCTGGTGTATGCATTATCTGTTCTTATCGGGACCACGAGACCGAGTCAATCTCATCCCTTGCAGATTTATACAGTTCGAGCCTCTTGGCACATTGCTGTCTCCTTTCCATCAATGCAGGATCTTCGTCCAGAAGAGCTGCAAGTTGATTAACCTACAAAAGAACCAAGTAGCATAAAATTCTGTAAATCAATTACCAGTGAAATGTGAAATATATTTCCAAGTGAACAAAAGTAAATTGTCAATTGAGTGCTCCAAGTTCAGTACCTCCATTTTTCCCAATTGGACATAGAAGTAATCTAGTATAGATCGCTTTGCCTCTCTAACTTGACAATGAACCACAGACTTTGGAATAGTGTTTCTCAGTGTCTCAGATACCATCCTGACATAAGAGGAAATATTTGATGCTATCCGGTGAAAATGTGCCTCCGTATATCGATCTGTGGAAGCCGCTGCCGCTGCCGTTGGTGGGGTTCCTCCTCCCTTTTCAACTTCCTGTGGGAGCTTTCGGAAGAAGTCTACTGTTAGGTATGAGGATTCCATGTCAACCAATCGCAAGGTTGACCTTTTGCTTTCTTCACGAAATCTCTCTAACGCTTCATTCGCAGCTCTTGAAACTTCAGCTTGGAGAGTCGGAAAGCGCTTCAGCTCCTATTCCATTTCAAGACATCATCTCAGATGATCCTATTGTTATTAATTTAAGCATTATCAGAATGTAAGTTTTATTGAATCGGACCTGAGTTTCTGCCATCGATCTTCTAATAAGTTCCTTCAAAATGGAATGAACCTGAAAGTAGCACACAAACAAGTTTTAGAATAGTACTAAGAACCGACGCATGTTTGATTGACTTAAAAGAACCCACTGCTCTACATGCACACAACTCAGAAGGTGTAATCCGATAGAAGACTACAAAAACAGCATTAATAAAAAGGGACTAATTTACGATTTGATAGTTAAGTCAAGTATTTTACCACTAATTAAAAAACACATATTTTCTCAGTCCGTACTTTCACAAAAGAACATTTCAATTAAAATTCTCTCACCATCAATCAATTAAATGTATCAACTGAATCTACACCAACAAAAAAAAAAACTATTATATTGCACTCGCCAATTCTCAAGTGGCGAGGAAGATTTTTCATCTTGTCAGGGTAGATGAGGTAACAAAAACACTGAGATCTGATCAACTCAGATCCAATATGAAAATGTGGCATGGGAAAAATAGGTGGCACTTACAGCGTCTACTGAAGCTTCAGCTGGACCTCTAAAATAATTGACTGCGCCTTCAATAAGACGCCGATAACCATGCTCAGGTGCAATCAGATGAGGTTGGTATCCATCTGCCTCCAATATCACTTTCTTCACATTTTGCAGTGAAAGATAGCGATCAAAGGGAAGCCTTCTCAAAGCATGTGGGAGCTGATTATCAAAAACACTATATATCCGATCACCACCAGGTCGCCTAAGATTTAAAGAAAAATGGTTATGAAAAAATTAAACATAGTTCTAGTCCAGCCGTGTAATTGAAGAAGATAACGTCGAACATAACGTGAGCCTCTTATGAGTAAGAATAATTTCACTAGAAAAGAAAAAGCCTGACAACTATAAAAATTAAACACATTATACAGATGATAACAGAAACATGCTCAACTTAGATTGGAAAAGAAAAGTATAAATAAAAATTAAGATTCCTTGACAGCATACGCATCAATGAACAATAAACCTTTTGGTAAATACATGCATACCGATTATCACACAGCACTTATCAAAAAGCTTTTGCTGATAAAAATTTCATAGAGAAATTATAGATTACACACCCCCCATGGAGATGCTCCTTGAACACCAGATCAAATGCACGGCAAAGCTCTAGGATAGTATATAACCGAGCCTGTTACATGTGAGGCAAATAAATTTAGTTAATACCCAACCATATCAGATCCGAGTTATTGAACAAGAAACAGAAGGTTACCCCAGAATCAATTGCAACAGGCTTCCCAAGCTGATCAAGCTCTGTTTCAATTTCATCCATGCTTTTGTTAATTAAGGATGAAATGTCTGGCATACGTGCTTTTATTACAGACTCTAGGTGCTGAAACCATGTCAATTTGAGAATGTTATTTATGATGCCAATAGGAATAAAGCAAACACTGAATTAGGGACTGAGTAAGCATGTAAATACTTCTCAGCTCAACCTTTGAGAGGAGTTTTGCAAGATACTCTGAGCCCATTGTGCTAGCCAAGTGTCTGTAATCCGCACTAGAAGCAAAAAATTCACGTTCCCTTCGCCGAGCAGTAATCATGTCAATATTTTTATTGATATCAGCTTGAGAACGATTCACAACTCCAACCCAAGGGTGTTTAAGCCTATAGGATCTTCCATCAAGAACCTTGAAAGAGCAATTTTGAGGCAGAGGAAAGGTGAGGCAGGAAGGAATGGAGGATCATAAGTTATTCATTGATGCATCTGAATGGACAAGCCAAGGGTTTGCAGCATGCCATCTATCAATAATTAAGACATGTTGATCCTGAACAAATGTCAAACTCTTCCTAAACTAGAAATGTTGTGGAGTGGAGAGAGAACTCAGAAATAAGTTATTTAACAAATTTACTTTAACAGAATACGTGGGAAATTCTTCAAAGCTGGCAGTCAGGCATCCCTCAGAATCTCCTCTAGCATTTGTGAGCCAGTGCTATATTATAAGTTAAGTTATCTGTCTTCAGCAAATTTGGATGGACTTGTATATTCAATTTTTTTTTCAGAATTAATTAAATTTGCACATTTCTGGGTACATCACATGTGGTGCATGCTATTCTTTTAAATCGTTTTGAAATAAATTCAAGACAGCAATCTCAATGAATCACATATCATTTAGGAAGTCCAATAAATAAAGTTGCGTCATTTAATGGCCAAGTAATAACTAGTCTCTGAGATCACAAAAATATAGAGCTGTGCTGAACACGTGAAAAAACTAAACTCTTACTTCCAAAGCATTTGTTCCTTTATCCATCAAATCAAGCTTTGTCAACACACCGAATGTCCTTTCACCTAAGGAAAGAAGAGACAGACAGACAGACAAAAAACGCATTCATATATGACTGCAAAAATTCATTCTTAACTGGAAACAATTGCAAAAAAAACATGCCTGCGGGATCAACTTCTCGAGAAAGCTTGATAGCATCAGATGTTGCAATATCTTGATTGGCTGGAGTTATGGCCAAAAAAAGGCAGTTTGGCTGCGGTCAAGAATTCAATTTTATCCACAAATAGATCAGGAACTTCAGCTTGCTGAAATTTCAAATAAACAAAATCTTCCCATCTTTTCTTTAGTTTGTATTTTTATTTATTTTAATGCTTAAACCATTAATGTTATGAGAACTGCAACTTGTACACCAAGTTTAAGGATACACCGCTGAACTGGGATATCAATACTAAATTGATTTCATCCAACTAAATATTTCAGTATTCTATGAATAATGGGGTAAATGGAGCATAAATTTCCGGAAAAATAATAAATTCTTGTTTCTATTAACCCCATTTTCCTTTTTTTGATAAGAGTTTGATTATTTCTATAGAGTCCAACACACGTAATTTGCAAGCAAATCTAATTTATTATAACTCTAATGAAAACAATTTTAGTGAAGTAACTCCAGTAATTGGCAACAGAAATTTATTGACACAAAAGATACTTCTATTACCTTCTCAACATAAGTACGGACCATTGTCTCAATATCTCGAACAATGCTCTCAGGCTGTCCATCTGGAGTCAATAAATTTATGACCCTCTCAAAATATCTTTGGAATTTATGATGTTATTTTATAACGGTTTAGAATGAAAAAGGTGGAAGTATACCTACAGCAACCTTCGTCAAACCAGGCAAATCTATGAGTGTCAAATTAACCACTGCAATCACATCAATTTTAAGAAACCAAAACTTTTTTGTTCATCAGTTAACACGGAGAACAGAAACAGAATAATATGGATTAACATCATGCATGGAAAATGATACACGTTGTATACTTTTGATGATATAAAGAGGAAAGAAAGTAGAACCGCAATACCACATTAAAAAATTATAACTATCCTAGAAAAGTGACAGCTAATTCTTTGAGATAAATGTCAAAATCATCAGAAACAGAATACCTATCTTACAACAGTTCTCCGTCAAACTATTTAGTATTATTTATAATTCTTATCTTATTAAACCAAAAATATGACAAGATATTGAAGACATGACAATCAGAAGAATGTGTGAATAATAAGGATTAACATCATTCAAAGAAAGTATTTTGCTACTATATTCTATAAAACAAATAGGCAAACCAAGCAGAAGCGTGCTAAGAAATTATAGTCATCCTAGAAATGTGCTAGCTAGGTCTTTGACATGTAGGTCAAAGAATATGCTCTTATGATTAGCGTGTTCTCTATTTCTTTTAGCTCGGTTCTTGATTTTTTTTTTTTAATGCTAATATCATAAGAACACATCTCCCATGTATAATATGTTAGCTAGAATGAAAGCAAACAAGGTTACAAGTTAAGATACAGCTGGAAGAATCACTGACCAAACACAAAATAAAAAACGTTGAATAATGTGAACCACACTATAAACTTAGATCGATTACCATTGGGAGAGTATATACTCAGATGAATAGGAACAGGGGAAATCTGTTTTAACCTCCCAGTCAATCTATCAGTTTCGTCTTCAATTTCCTTCCTAACCATTACTGCAAAAGTAATATAAGTAAACAACCATGTAAGCGAAGATATGTAAATAATTTTACTGATGAGTGGAAACCAATCCATTTGGAGCATGGTCTTAATTTTTCATTTCATTAATTCTAATTCTATAGTGGAAAACATGATGAGATACACTTAACATACAACTTGGTAAACTTAGCAACTACTACATCTTTTCATTTCATACATATAATCTCTTGAAACAACATCTGATTGCAGACATTTCAAACAGCACGATGAGCATGTATCTACAAAGACAACCCAATACCCTTTTACTTTTTAAAGCAACTTTTTCTCGTTCAACTTCCTTTGTGGTGCAAGATAGCGAGAGATAAGTGAAGTTACTAGGAACTTATTCAGTTGTGTTTTGAGGAAAAAAATAATATAACCTTTTTTTCCCCTTAATTAAAAGGGGCTAAGTATTGAAAAAAAGATTCTTCGGATAATGACAAAACTAGAAACCATTTTCCCTCAATAATTAAATTAGCATACTATAAGTTCTCTGCAAATAAATATGAACTTGATGGCAAGGGAACTCTTTTCATTTTTTTAATTCAACAACAATGTGGGATGGGGATTCGAATCCATGACCTGTTCGCGCCCTAACCAATTAAGCTATGCTCGGTTTGGCGAGAGAACTAATTCATCAACCAATTTTCACCGTCTAAAAATACAAAATGAGTACCTCTTAGAATATAAAAAACAAAATGACGTACAGAAATCTGAAAATTTTTTCCTAGGCAGATGAAGAAATTCTGCATACTCCTCTCTTCCTGGTTCTGTCTTCTGGAGCTGCAAAACTAGAGGCCTCCGTGTAACAATTCCTGAAAAAGAGCATTTTAGAAAAATATTGGACAGAAAACAATAAAATATTTTACAGCTTGGAAGTAAAAGTAAAAAAAATGCAATATTATGGAACATTTCACCATCGGTTGATGGGTATATTTGTTTATTCTATCTTAGCGACATTATCAATCTTTGTTTCAAGAACCTGCTATGACGGCAGCAATCTGAAGAATATGAATGATTATAAAGGATTATGTCCATTTCACCTGATAGTAAAAATTCCTGACCAAATACTTAAATCTCTTATGTGAATTCTTCCTACTCTTGAAGTTTTATTGTTTTTCCTTTTCCGCTACACACTCTGTTGTTCGCTCTTGTGGTACGACCGTGCGAGTTAATCTGACGTTGATTCTCAAAGAGAATAACATCCATTCTAATTACCAGAAAATATCAAGCAATTGTTCCTTCCATAGTTCCACACATCATCCACGTAAATATACGAGATATTTAACAGAAATCTATTCGAAACAAAGCAAAACCAAACTCGAAGCTCGAAGCTCAACGTTGATCTTTATACTTCTGTTTTTTATTTTTAGTAAAATTCGAAACAACAAGGACTAACCTGATCCCCTGGGTAGAAAATCACGACCAACTATGCTCTCCAACACCGATGATTTTCCAGAACTCTACATTTCCAACCAAACACCATAAATTAGCCTCGCATGCAAGGATAAGCACCTGAAAATAACGCACACATACACATGCATCCAAGCAAAGTACCAGAAAAAAGAGAAGCATCACAATCTACAGATGAAGAGAAGCTACAAAGACATTACCTGACCGCCGACGACGACGACGGATGGAAGAGCCTCCCAAAGAGTAGGCAAGGCGGAATCGCCGCCATAATCACCAAGTACAGTACAAGCCCTCTGTATACGGTTAACGAGGCCGATCAAGATCTCCATGCCAGCCATTTCGCCGAGTCCAGCGTCCTCCTCTTCCTCTACCACTACAGAAACCGTAGAAGAGGTCGAATTCGAAGCATGAGAGACGATTATGGAGAGCAGAGTGAGGATGCTGAGAGTGAAGAATGAGAAGAGGTTGAAGAACAGAAGAGGAGCTATTTTTGCGTATTGAATGGATTTGAATTCAGTTTTTTAATTTCCGAATTTTTTCGAATCAGCGTTGTGGGAGGAAATGTTGGGCGATTTTGACGCTGGCACGTTTCGACGGTTTATATATGATTCGACTTTCATTTGAACTCTGTCAACATTATTTCTTTTTTTAAAACTAAAAGGTACGAATATTTTAAATTTATTTGAATATTTGTGTGTTTTGGCGGGCTGTGTTTGGCTGCAGAAGTTCGTTATACTGTGTTGGAAAATGCGCGCTGGTTCGGCTTGGTTCGGTTTAGCTTGAATGTCGGTTTTTTTTTTGGGTGCTACAAATCAACATGAACCGTAATATGGAATTTTTATATCATGTTTTGTAGGGCTAAATTGCAAATTTTAGCTATCAATTGATGATTTTAGCTCTCAATTGATGATTTTAGCTCTCAATTGATGATGGTATCCAATGTGTACAAATGAATCTTTTGGTAAACATGGAAGCTCTAATTACATACTCTTCATTACTACTTGTTGACATTGTCATTTTACACGTTTTGGGTGATTTCTTAAAGAGGCGTGGAGCTCGCGAGCTCACCTAGTCAGCAGAAGAAAACCCAAAAAAGAGTTGGTACCATCGAACTCGTCTAAACAACCACTCAGATATGGAGAATTGAGGTTGGTGGACCGTCTCAAAGACTTCTCTATAAATTGCAATATCCTCTTCATACTCACGTACAACTTGAAATTACTTATGTCATACTAACTTAAGCATCAGAGAGTGTTGGACATAGCACTACACCAGTGTGTGCTTTTCATGCATGATAACTACTTCGACACACCTCAATTACGTGGACCCATCACTTAGTTGGAGCCAAATGTATATGGTGTCTCATTTTGCCAAATCCATCAGAATGATGAAGACCAATTTGAATAAACAACAAAAGGGAAAATGAGAATTTTTAGGAATAGAAGGACTAAAATGAAATGTGGTTAAAATTATAATTTAATCAAAATAAAGTTGCTGTCTCTAATTCAATGTATAAAATTCCCGAGTAAATTTTTTCAGAACATTCACCAGGAGGTGTAGAATTAGAATCCCAGCCATTGCACTCCAAAAAGGGTGTAGAAGTTCGTCCCACATCGGAAAGAAGGTTGGAAGAGTGCAACAAAAGGCAATATAAAAGGCGATTTTGATGAAGAGAAAAAGCATACCTTTCTCGGCCTTTTGGCTAAGATCAAGTGTAGTATCTGTTCTTATCAGTTTAATATCTGATACGTG
>JAOANK020000038.1:498472-514883 GCA_026257165.2 Telfairia occidentalis | reverse complement strand
AGACCAAAGCTCCTTCGTTGAGAGCTGGGCTGATCTAATTTTTTTTTCCAAGTATCTACTCAAATTTTCATAGGGAAAAAGAATGCCACAATTTATGATTTTGGTCCTTAGCTGACTTGTAAATGCTGGCTTCTGTTCTGTTGTTTAACTTTGACCTTCTTTATTTTCATTATTATTATTTTTGTCTGTAACCTTGCTTTTGTTATTTCATTATTTTTAATGGAAAGTTGGTTTCTTATCAAAGCAAGAAAAAATATATTTGTGGGTGGAAATATGTTGCATTATTTCTTCTTTTGGTATTAAATGGTTGTGCGAGCTGCTTAATTATCGATTTCTTTCTTAGATTCTGTTAAAATTTCTGCTTTTAAGTGAGCTTCTCATCTTGTTGGCTCTTATTTATGAAGGTTTCTAGAACTTTGGCTATTGAAGTTCCATACTTCTTTTTTGTTTTTAATTAATTTTATTTGATGTTTGTCCGTGCATTTCATATTTTCATGCATATTATTTTATTATTGATATTTTTTTTGTTGTTAATAATTTCTCTGTGTATGATTGCTTTACCTATCCTGGAATTTATTTACTTCGACTAAGTGATAATTACTTGTATGCTTTTGGCTCCATGGTTTCTAGGTTAGAGGCCAAATTAGCCTATACTGTGGAGGCAGCATTGTGTTTGGACTCTCCGAGTTTCCAATATCAGAATTTGAACTAGTTGCTGAAGAACTTTTGATGAGTGATTCCATCATAACGGTCTGACTCTTTCTTTGCTATTTCAAACTTGTATATAATGATTATTATTATTTTTTTAGACTTGTGAGTATTTACCTTGCACACACACGTAGAGCCGAATGGTAACATAGGATCCCTACATTTCGTGTTCAGTGGTTACTACTAAGAACTATCAAAGACTGCGTATAAACGCTTGACCTTATTGACGTGTATATGAAAGCACATGCATGTGCAAATGCAAATAATTTGAATTAGGACAGAGACACATGGAATAGATGGGGATAAAAGTTATGCATAAAAGATTTGACATTCACATACATGAGAATATTCTTGCTTATGGGAAGGATTGAAGATATGGCTCTCTTACACTAATGATTGCTGGACTTGGAATTTGAATCCCTTTGGATCTTTTAGTTACAGCTTCCTGCTCCAAGACTTAAGACACTCCAAAGAGGATTTCCAGCCATGATTTTTCAAAAGCGGTTTGGAAGGATAAATAACCCCAAGGGTCGAGGTATTCATTTGGGAAGCAAGGGCGGATGCATGAATTTTATTCTGGGCACCATACATTAAAATATAATGAAAAATTTTAATATTCATAAATACATTATTACATGAAAAAATATGATTCTGTGGCCGACAAGGATCTTTTTGTAAATATGCTCTTCGAACTTGGTCTTGAATATTATAATCATAATCCAAAATCTTAGTTCTTAAACTGGATCTGTAGGTAGTTCTCTAAATTTATTTCAATAGTAGACCTATCAGAATTAATATTACTTTTCTTTCTGGGAGATGATACTCTGTGATTTGTTTTTCTTTTATAATATTTCTTCGCATCGATTTGAAGTTAAGTCTACACAAATATTAATTAAAAAAAAAAAATTTAAAACATTACATAAATTACAAATTATAAGAACAAAAACTTTTAAAAAAATAAAAATAAAAATCTTACTTGTCAATGTAATATTGTGGAGGTCCTTTCTTGCAATATAAATGTTACTTTTTCAAGAGAGCAGGAAGTCGAGAAATTTAGTATCTAGAAAGTAATATCAATAATATGAGTAAAAAGAAGGAAATTAGTTGAAAAGTAAATATACTTTTTCAAGATGGCAAAAACTTTAGTATCTTTGTTGTTGAGTTGTAAATGAACCATTTTTTATGGGTTATTGAGAAAAAAGAAGAAAGGAGAGAAGACAACTTGGTTTTTTTATTCTCTAAGTATTATATAAAATCTAACCTTTTAAGCAAGTATTGAATAAGCGCACCTAAATTTAAAACCCTAGGGTAGGAAAATAAAATGAAATAAAGAAAATAATAAAACAGAATAACGAAAATGGACTCAAGCGCGCAGGGGCACTTGGGTAGAAAAATGAAACAAAATGAGTAAAATCATGCGCAGCATGGATTGAACTCAAGTGCACAGGGGGATGCACGCGCCTGTAGCAAATATACCACTGAGTTACATTTTGATTTTATTAATTTATTTGGATTTGCTTATATATATAATAAAGTAGTTTTAAATCCGTGCCCCTGGTCCCTTTGTAGATCTACTCCGGTTGGGAAGTGATTCTAGAAAACATCACTATCCAAGTCTAAACTGAAAGAAGAAACTTAGCCATAGATCTTTCTCCTAATAGTCACGTTTTGTACAGAAGGGCTAAAGAGACTCTAGACTACATTATTATAAATGGTAATGTCACCTTGTCTTTTGGACCTCCTATTGTCTTTTTCCGGTTGGTCCACTCTCTTTAATAGAGAGATTAAGGCTATCCTTCACCCTCCTTTGATTTATCACCCTTACCTTTCTAAGAAAAAGGTGAAGAAGCTTTGGCTCAATCGTGTCAAAAGATTTATTGGGTACAAGTGGATTGAAAAAAACTAACAGATTTTTATGGAAACAGAGAAGGACAACTCTCTCTTTTTTTAATAATATTATTTTTCTTGCTGTCTTTTGGTGTAGGATGTGCAATTCATTTTTGTAATATTCAATTCTTATTATATGTGCTAACTGGAGAGCTTCCTGTAGCTTCCCTTACCCTTAGCTATGGTTTGATGTTTTCCTCCTCTTTTGTTTCTCCTATTATTCTAATTAAATGTCCTTGTTTATTATATAAAAATAAATAAACAAAATAATATAGAAATAACCAAGTACCAAAAAGATATCTTAGTTTCTTTTCTTCTTTTTTTTTTTTGTTCGTTGATGGGCAAGTGTCTGGACCAACTTGTGTACCCCTCGATTATTCTAATTTTTGGTATTGCTGTTGGTACGAGAACTGAGGGATTAACAGACCATGCTCATCCTTAATTATTTCACTGTTTTGGTTAGATTCCATCACATGCTTGCAACACATACACACAATCCTTTTGAATTCTAAACGAACTTTCCAGACTTGATCCTGACTGTTGTATTAGTCTCCTAATGTAGTTTGAATGACATTACATTCCATGTTCACTAATGATCTTTTTTCTTTTTTAAATTTTTCTATGAATGCCCTTTAATCTAATGAAGATTGGTTTGCTTCCTACATGACTAGTTCTCTTTTACTGAAGGTTTTTGGCGCTCTTAGAGTATTTGTTAAGATGCTGCTGATGTGGAACTCTGAAATCCTGGTAGATGGTGGTAGGAATACATTTGTTACTGCTTCAGTTCTTGAAGTCAGGAATCTGGTTGTTTTAAAGGTATTATTTTTTAAACTCCTGCTAACTAGACTAGATTAATTTTTTTAAAAAAACAAGAATTATTTTTTCTAAATTTTTTAAAATTTATTTATTTTTACATTTATAGTCCTTTGGACACATCTCATCACACCTAAGCTCGCTGCGGTACCTTAAATGTTGCAGCAAAATTCAAGCATTAGCTCAAATTCAAACTTGGGTATGTATGGCCAGGGGCTATTGCATCTGACTGGTCAAGGTGACACAATCAAAGGCCAGCGACTATCTTTGTCGCTTTTTTATAATATAACTGTAAGCCATCGTCACATTATCGAGTTTTTGTTATGTTCTATTTTCAAGGGCTTCTAAGCAATTTTATATCATAATGAAAGCTTATATATATATATATCTAGTTGCTTTTTATAACATAACAAGTTATCATCACAGTATGGAGTTCTTGTTAAGTTCTATTTTCCTGGGCTTCTTGTAGAGCTATTTTCTATCATTATGAAAGCTGGCATATATTCACATCTATGACTTTTTCTTATAAGGATAGAGACCAGCATGAAATGGAGTAGCGAATCCTCGTTTTAAAGGTTAACTAGGGTAGTGATTTTGGGAGTAGTGTATTTAAATGATAACAAGCACTTAAAAGAGCCCACCAATTTGTACAAGTATCATTACAAGAGTAATTAGCAAATAAAGGAGAAAGAAAACACCTTGATTCCTGGCAAGCTGAATACTTTTCTTTAAAAGTCCTCTGATTCTTTCAAATCAAATGTCATAAGTGATAGCTTTGATCGTATTAGCCCATCAATTGAGCTTTAAATTGCAATAAAGGTTGGTGACTATCATTACAATTACTAAAGTTTCTGTTCTTAACTATACCTACTTCATTCTACATTTTGCATTGCTTGCATGAACTATATAGCACATAATCTTAACTGGTAAAAAGATTACCATTTCATCCTTACCTCGTCCCCCTGCCAAAAAAGAAAAAAGAAAAAAAGAATCTATTTGTACATTTATTTATGACAACTGACAATAACAGGTTGGCATCGGGTCTCTGCTTCAGGCTCCATTGGATGATGATGCCAGTAGAAGCCTGTGAGTATGTTATATGTTATGCCTTTTGGCTAGACTTATTATTTTGTTCTTTATTTGATAGGTAACAATTATTGAAGGGGGCCATGGTTTCTTTCTCAATCCTACAGCATTTATTATTGAGATTCTCAGACTTAAGTTTCGAATTGTAGGGTAACAAAAGCACTGTGTAATAGTGAGACGTGTCCACTGGATTTAATGACTCCACCCGATGATTGCCATTTCAATTACACACTGTCCTTTTCACTTCAAGTAAGACAGATTTCAGTTGGTGATGTTTTGCGATTTCATTATGATTTATCTCTTAAACTAAAACTGAAAAACACTCTGTCTATTTTTTTTTCTTGATACTTTTGGGCTGCCCTATTCAGACGAAAAATTAAGACAAAGAATCACAGAATCAAGTGAAGAGCCTTCACTTTTACAGAATACTATCTTATAAATTCTCATAAAAAACACTTTCTAACCAACTTCCAAAAATGCCTCCCAACTAGAGTATCATATTCATATTTTTGTGTTTGGATTCTTCCTGCCTATTCAAAAATCATATTCTATTGTTTGCATACAATTGAAGAAAAGTTGTTATAAAAAACAAATTGTTCAATTTCTTTCAAATTGAATGTGCCACAGAATAGCCCAAAAGTAGTTTGCAAAAAGAGACTTCTACTATCTACTAGCAAATGTTACGAACTAAGGTAAAGTTTATTGTGCCTCCGTTGCGGCAAGAAAAATTACGATGGGAGAATAAAATACATAGAGTAGATCTTCTTGGAATTGTGGCTTTCTACAAAGTTTCCAAATGATCTTCTCCTTTGGGCTGTTGCTTGATGCAGTTTTTGAAGCTTGGTGGGAGTCATTTTTTTGCTTTGGCTCTTTGGCTAGATCTATCCTCGTTTATGTTATTCATTGTTTTATTTATCATGTAGCTTGTTTGGCTGTTTCCCAACATTTTTTTACCTTTTCCTCTATCCACGAAGAGTTTGTCAGTTGTTCAAACCAAAAACATGAAAAAAGAAAAGAAGAAAATCAACACCTCTTGGATAATTTTCAAAATGAATGCAAGATTAGGAGCTTCTCATCGTTAACATTTCTTTAGCATTGAATTTAAACAAAGAAAGAGGCGACTAAGAAGCATAAAAAGACATGCTAGTGGATTTTTTTATTCTAGTGAGACTATTCTGGTGAAAAGACAATTGCTTAGGGAATGGCACTTTCATGATTTTGATTTTTGATAATGTTAGTTTGCTATTATTATATGATCTTCCGTACTGAGGAAGAAAATCTAGTGACTATTTTTTTTCCTCAAGTAGTTAAAAACTTAGAATGTTAGGATGGATAAAGGAAAAAGAAAAATATAATATGGGATAAAAAAATGACAAACAACAAGATTTGTACGTTTGTTATAAAAAATGCTGTCTGGTCACTTTTTCCTCATCATTTTCTTTTAAATTATTATTATTATTTCATGCTCTTTTCATTTCTTCATTTTAAATGGTCGGATTTTCATTTTGATGTGCTCAATGCTTCCACCTTCCTTCTCTCAAAGAAAACAGCTTTCCAAACCTATGGCTTTTTAGACTTTTGGGTTCTGCATTATTGATATTGAAATTGCGTATAGGCTTGGGAGCCTCTCCGTCACTAGACCTACCTGTTGTACATTCTTTATTAACCAGGCGCTTAGGTAGTGTCAACCAGAGTTTATATTGTTTCTATCTTTAGGGTGTCTTGTGCATGCCTAATAACTTTGATGTATTACGTCATCCTCATAGTGATACCTAAATACTTTACATCTGTGTTTTTCCATCGGATTGGCAGGAATCATTTAACTTGTTTGTGTTTGAAATAGTTTAGGGAAGGTGGAATTTGAAATATTCTCATAATTATAGGAGAGGTGCGAGTATAACTACTATCTAACCTAAACTCATACTAATTTTTCCATACATAATTGATGCCATAAGAACAGTGACCTATCGTAGTCTGAACTTGGTTTTGCATTGTGGTACGTACAATGATTTGGTGGACGGTCCCTGTTGTTATGATGCTCCCAACTCATATTCATGTTTGTTCTGTGATTATTATTATTTTTCTTATTTTTGCATTGGTTTTTATTCCATTATACCAAGAAGTGTTGATGTGGTGATCGCGGATTTGCCATTTATCATAGTTCAATCCAAATGGTTTCTTTTTACCTTTGTTAGATTTGTCGTGTTGAGGACCTTATTGTTAATGGGATTATCAAGGGAAGTATTATTCAAATCCACCGGGCAAGAACTGTTATTGTCAATAGCAACGGCATGATTACTGCATCAGAATTAGGTAATTAGGAGCACAATGCACAGAACTATTCTTATGACTTGACACCTACACCAGTTTTTTTTTTTTTTGTTATTTTTTCATTCTATCCAAGAAAAATTGTCTCCTATAAAAAGGTTTTCTTCTTTTGTTCAAAAAATAAAAAAATAAAATTGATACTTGGAAAAACATGAATTGTGTTTTAAGCTTCTCTATTGTGGTATACCCTCATGATTAGGTTGCAATGAAGGAATTGGTAAGGGAAACTATTCAAATGGTGCTGGTAGTGGGGCTGGACATGGAGGAAGAGGAGGTTCTGGATATTTTAACGGGTGGGTGAGTAATGGAGGTGATGAATATGGCAATGCCGATCTTCCCTGTGAACTTGGAAGTGGAGCAGAAGGCCCTGATCATTCTGATACACCTGTGGCCGGAGGAGGAATGATTGGTAAGTATTTCTTCTACGATTGCAGAGTACATATGATAAGGTGCCTCTACTGTAGATTAACAAAATAAAAATGGTGCAAACATGAGCAAAGTAGTTTTTTTCCATCTCTAATGCTTCATTAGTCTGTTTAGTCTGCAAACTTATTCTCACACATTGCGAATGCATGTGTTGTTGCTTCCAGTGATGGGATCCATGCAGTGGTCTTTGTTAACTCTTAAAATTTATGGATCTTTAACGGCTGATGGACAAAGCTTTCTTAAAGTGACGCGAAATGATAATAGTAGCATGATTGGTGGACATGGAGGAGGTTCGGGTGGAACTATTCTTCTTTTCCTTCAGGAACTTGAGCTTTTCAAGAATTCATCAATTTCTGTTATTGGCGGCAATGGTGGTTCTCTAGGTGGAGGTGGGGGTGGGGGTGGGAGGGTGCATTTTCATTGGTCCGATATACATGTTGGGGATGAATATACACCTGTTGCAAGCATAAGTGGCTCCATTAATAGTAGGTATGGGACTTCTAAATACAAACTCTCAATATTTTGGTGTAAGGTATAGACCACGTGGCATGTAAACATTCTGGAAATTTGTTGAATGTATCTGATTGTGTATTAACATTATGGACAGAAGATAATTCTTGGTTTAGGTGAGTTTTGTGCTTTTTATATCTCGTAGATAGTTGATTCTCTGCAAAAGTGCATGATGCATTTGATCATTTTCTCGTTTCTAGATTATTAAACATTTCTGCTTAGTTATAAAGTTTTCTATTATTTTATAATATGATGTTGATGGTCAGCCATCTAAATTTTACTATTTAGTAGATATATGCATTTGAATTCAGAGATTGAGAAACACTACCAGAAAGAACAAATTGTATGAGATCTGTGCTAACAAAATGATGAGGGAGCTACGGAAAAAGAATCAAAATTGTAAAAATAATTTCTTGACTATATGAGCGGATAGCAAGGAACAATATAAAACTATTCATTTACTTTCCTGAGGTACAAAAACAACTTAACCTCTTTCATTCTTATGATAATCCTCTTCTTCTTTAATTATTATTATACATGAACGGGAGACTTAATAGTTAATGTGATTATTGGAAAGCTTAGTCATGTAGCGTGCCTGTTAGTGGTTATTGAGCTTGTGTTGTGGTTTGCAAAACTCAGCCTTTTGCTTATTTCATCTTCCTTTATATTAATTCCAAAACCAACAAAGGCTACTGAAATTTCACCCTTCTAATGTATTTCAATCTTCTTAGTAGGCTAGGGGCCTTTCCACCAATTATTTTCGAATATGGAATTGATAAAGCTTCTTTATGAGAAATTATGATAGGCAAAAGTCATGAAGTAGGCTCATATGGTAAACATTTTGTGAAGTCATAATGAAAAATTAAATCAACCATGGTTTCATTTAGCATTTAAATCATATATATTGAGAAGGTGATAAATTATATCAAGGCCAATTCCTTTGCAAGGAAAAGATGCTGGTTGTGAAGTTGCACGATGGTAAAAGCAGAAGTGAAAACATTGTAACACGTTTCTAAGTAGAGAACTATTTATGTCTTCTAATTGAATTCATTTTTAAGAAATAAATACAAATCATCAAAATGTCGTTTAATCCTCTAGATGTCCTCAATACAATTGCAGCACTGATCTCATCTTTTAGGAAATAACTATCTCTGGATTTTAAATCTTTCTTTCAATTCGTCTTTGAAGTTTGTCATGGTAGGATAATGTACTACGTCTGGTGTCTTACAGGGGAGGTGCTAGCGACAAAGGTGGTAAATATGGAGGAAAAGGCACAATTACCGGAAAAGAATGCCCTAAGGGCCTCTATGGTACATTTTGTGAAGTACGTTCAGTTGGTTTTAGTACCACCACCTCACTGTAACATAAATTTTGGAATACGTGAGCATGCCACCGTTTGCACCATCTAGAAATTTTCTTTAAATGCTTTTCTAGATGCTCATACGTGCTTCCATGCTATAAGGGTAGCTTCCTTGCATGTGTTCTAATGTGACCTACTTAGGTTTTGCTGTTTTCGTTTGATAATGTTATCTACTGGCACATGTAAAATTGTGTTTTTGGACTGGTATATTTAATTTGGAATTACCGTTTTATGAGTTGGAAAGACCATGTTGAATTATCACCTATATCTATGCGCAGTGAATTATTATTTTGATAAGAAGAATTTTTCAAAGCCATTGCATTTTTGAGTGGTGAATAAATGTAGCTAGTTAATAAAGGTTGCTGCCACAGTTCAGGTTTAGGATCATTGTTTGAATCTGTTGTTTACATGACTGGAAACTTTTCATTCTACCTTCTTGTTACTATCTCACTGCTATATTTTCTACTCCTTTTTTCTAGACGGAAAATTTGAGTCAACTGAATTGTTCTAGTAGTTGTCATTACCCTCTATTAATTTTGTAACTTTTTTCTGAAAAATGAAAAATTGGTCTTGTATTGCAAATTAGAATTATCTTTTTGGAACAAAAACTTTTCATTGAAGATTTGGAAAGAATAAAAGTACGTACACTTGTACTTATCAAGGAGCTTACCAAAACAACACTCCAATCGGGCGTGTAATTACATAAGCCTTTTTTAAGGCTACGCCAACTAGTGGAAATTTAAAAAATTTCATCTCAATCCCTACTCTCATCTTCAAATATTCTTCTATTTTTTTTTGTTCAAATTTCTCAAACAATTGCTTTGATTGCTATGGTCCAGAGGAGCTTCTTTTCCATTTTTCCGCCATCCTGTCAGCAAGTATTCCAAATTTCCAAGGGCCAGATAATAAAAAATCCAGCATGTATTGAAGATTTTTGCATAATTATGACCAATATTTAAAACGAATGGGAAAAATAGATCTGCTCGTGTTTCCTCCTCTTTTCTGCACAGTGTCACATCAGTTAAGCATTAAGGGCATAATCCTCCATCTACCTTGGATCTTATCAGTTATATTAACTCCTCCCAAGAGTAGAGCCCCTATGAACATCTTAAATTTTTTTTGGCACCCTTCCTTCTGATATAGATCTCTGGAATATGTCTGTCTAGGATAGGATGGAAGCATAAAAGATTGAAGAACAATGATTTAGTATTGAAGTCCCCCTTTGATCTAATTCTTACTCCATTTTCTACACCCGCTGCCCAATGGAATGCTACCTCTTCCTATCTTCAACCTTCTCCACTGTCTCAGAGAAATCTCTCCTCATTCTCTTAGGAGCCATTGACATCAATCAAAAATTAGAATATTTTAGGCAAATGGTACTCCATGGAAGAGTAGTCGTCCTTGCACCAGCTTATATGTCCCTAATTAACCTCATACATATGTTTGAAATAGGAGTTAGCTTATACCTAAATTATGTATGCTTGTATATGATGGTTAAATTTGCTTATGGTATTCTCATATTGCTTGTAATTGTGAGGATTATGATGGAAATTACTTAATAATATTATTCCAGAACAGATCTTGTAAATAGCATGTTGAAACATCACGATTTTTCATTTGGCTCTATTTACAGGAATGCCCTGTTGGCACTTACAAAGATGTTGATGGTTCTGATGCAAATCTGTGCATTCCTTGTTCTCTTGACCTTCTGCCCAGTCGTGCAAATTTCATATATACACGAGGTAATAAGATAAGTGGTGGTTGATGTTTCTGTTTCAGCTCTATTTCTTCCTTATTATGGTTTCAGATCTTCTTCTTGATAAGGTATCCACACTTATGACAGGAGGGGTTGGTACGCCATTTTGCCCGTATAAATGTATATCTGACAAGTATAGGATGCCAAATTGCTTTACACCTCTTGAGGAGCTGATGTACACTTTTGGGGGTCCCTGGCCTTTTTCCATTATATTGTCATGCTTTTTGGTTCTTTTAGCTCTTCTGTTAAGCACGCTGAGAGTAAAATTTGTTGGATATGGTTCTTATCGTGATACTGATTCGATTGAACCACACAATCATCGTCATTTTCCACACCTTCTTTCCTTGTCTGAGGTACTGATTTCTATAACTAGAGATTTCTATACAGACCTGCTGTTGCAGTTATGACTTATTATTCAGCTGTAATTTTTGTTTATATATAGGTACGTGGAACTAGAGCAGAGGAAACTCAAAGCCATGTTTACAGAATGTACTTTATGGGGCCCAATACATTCAGAGAGCCCTGGCATCTTCCTTACTCTCCTCCCAATGCAATTATAGAAATTGTGTAAGAAGACTGAAATTTGATGAGCTTGTCTAGAGTGGCAGTGTTTGAACTATTCATTTTGAACCTACTGATATTAAAATAAGTGGATCGATAATGTTAAATTCATCTCATCAACAAACATTTTATTTTAATAGTGATCAGGCATCCAATTACCATCTTACAAGCTTATCTTATGAGCTTAAGTTGCCAGGTGATGGATTAACAATGTTTTGTATGGAACTGAACTCATGGTCATGGAAAACCTACTAAATAACACTGACCCTAGTAGAGGCCTTCAAGTTACATGATACGAGAAATTTTCAGTTAGTAGTAATTTGGATTTTGGACATTAGACTAACCAGTTTTTCCTATAGAGCTTGATGTGTTAAGAGACAATATCCAACAATGCGTGTGAAAGTATAATGGATAATATTAGCACGATGGTTAAGCCTAATCTATACTAGCTTTCTGAATAAAAAATGCCGTCATGCTGCGATTATTTAATTTGGTTTAATGTCTCTCTATGCCCTTGTCGATAAAGCTTTGGTATTGTAAGAGATTTGGGAAAAAGTAATGTCCTTGTAATTTATGCGGCTTACAGTATTTTGTTTACAATATGGTCAGGTACGAAGATGCTTTTAATAGATTCATTGATGAGATAAATTCAGTGGCTGCATACCATTGGTGGGAAGGATCAGTGCACAGCATACTCTGTATTCTTGCATATCCTTGTGCGTGGACTTGGAAACAGTGGCGACGTAGGCATAAAATCCACCGGCTTCAGGACTATGTGAAGTCTGAATATGACCATTCATGTCTGCGCTCCTGCAGATCTCGTGCTTTATACAAAGGGATGAAGGTATGATTATAAAATACAAAATTTCCGGTGGTTTTTGAGCATTAATTGTATGAAGTTACATGAATTTGATGTTCTCCAAATATCTTGATTGATTAGTGTGATGATCAAAGAGGGTGACTTCTGTACTCAAAAAAAAAAAAAAAGAGGTGACTTTTTGTTCAGTTGTTCTTCTGTGCTCTTGATTTTTGTGAAGTCTTATGGAATATGATCTAAAATATAGAAAGTGTTAGTTATTGTGAAATTTGTTTGCATTGTCTTTTTAATTCTAATAAAATTCTCTTACAATCTTATTAAACTGAGTTTGATCATTGAATGGTGTCAAATAGTTTGGACCCCTTCCAAAGTTGATTTGTTTATTTGGATTTTGGTGTTGGAGGATGGTATATTTGTAATCGACGAAATGTCCTCAAGTTTGTTAACTCCTACTCGATGTGTTTCCTCGATACACAAGGTGAATTGATGAATTATCTTTAAAAAGTTATGATGGTTTTTTTTTTTTTAATATATATCTATGTTTTAGTGCCTGATGTTTTGGTCATCTTTTTTTTCTTTGTTAATTTTTTTTTCAGTTTAATCTATTATGTTTTAAAATTTTCAATTATAACCTCATTGTTATTGAATAATAAAATTTATTGATAATGAATTTACATTACTGGATATAATGAGTTGATAGAAATTTAGAGGGACTAAATTGAATCTTTTTCTGTTCTTTTAACTGGAACTGAAATTTCATTTTTTTTATCGCTGGGAAAGCTGGAAAGAGTTGGTGTCATTTTTTAATTCTAATTTTATCAATAAGATAGATAGATATTTATTTGTCTTTAGTTTTCGTGGATGACAACTTTATCCAACTTGAGTGATATCTGAATTTAAACTGATGCAGGTTGGAGCAACACCTGATTTAATGGTTGCATACATTGATTTTTTTCTTGGTGGTGATGAGAAGCGTTTAGACATAGTTTCAATTATTGAAAAGAGATATCCAATGTGCATCATTTTTGGTGGGGATGGAAGCTATATGACTCCTTATAATCTTCACAGCGATGCATTGTTGACCAATCTCGTTGGGCAGGTAGATCATCTGCTTCTAAAAGTGGTTTAATAACTATCAATTACACAAACTCTGACCCCAATCAAATTCGTCGACTTTTTTAGCATGTCCCTTCAACTGTTTGGAATCGCTTGGTTGCTGGCCTGAATGCTCAATTGAGGATAGTGAGGAATAGATTGGTTCGTTCTTCCTTAATTCCTGTTATAGATTGGATAAATAGTCATGCAAACCCTCAACTTGAATTCCATGGCGTTAAGATTGAGGTTGGATGGTTCCAAGCTACTGCGTCTGGTTACTATCAGCTTGGCGTGTTGGTTATAGTATTTGGTGATTATTCTTCTCATCAGTTAGAAAGATTGGATGAGTTGTGCGAACATACTAATGAACCATCAAGGTACGTTTGAATATTCCTTGTTCAAATTAGATCATGGAGCAAAGGCTAATTCACAAAATACTGGTATGTATATATATATATATATATGTATATATATAAATAGCTAGTTGTACTGCCTTTAGTAGTTTTTCACTCTGCTCCTGCCAATGAAACCACATCCGTAGAAAAATAATTAAGTAGCTGTCTGAAATTTATGCAAAATTAATCAATGCAATTATGAACATGATCTAGAAAAAAAAAACTTCAATTATGAATTTTTTTATTAAAAATGCAATTACCTTGCTAAATTTTATTCAAGATTATTTATTCCTGTGTTGTGGCTTCAAAAAGGAATATGTTCCTTTTTTTGCCCAAGAGGAAATGAAACTTCAGTTTAGCAAAAAGTAACGAAATAACCTTCGCATGACTAGAGGATTAGATGAACCAAAACGAATGATTGAATCACACTGTGATATGTTAGGAAAGATGCTGATCTCTCTCTCTGACTTCTCACTTTATTGTCTATCAAATATATTAGGGAAGATGCTGCAAGTGCAACAGAATCTCTCATGCAGTTTGAGCAAAGTTGGCAAGCATTATCTTTAAAAAGGATTACAGGAGTAATTAATGGAGGGCTTATAAACAGGGCTAATGTGGGACTTTTGCATTATAAATGGGACTTTCTCTATCCTCTATCTCTCTTATTACGCAACAGAAAACCTATTGGTCATCTGGTTAGTTGATGTCGGTATATGTTTATCAAATATACGACAGAGAAATCTTCGTATAGCTTGTCGTCTAATTCTCGAGATGCAAATGTTTCAGGATACCGTGCAGCTGCTCATCACAATTGTGCTTCTAGCAGATATTTCCATTACCCTGCTTATGCTGCTGCAGTTCTATTGGATTTCACTGGTTGCTTTTCTTCTGGTTCTGCTTGTTCTTCCGTTGTCTCTACTATCTCCTTTCCCGGCTGGCTTGAATGCACTTTTCAGCAAAGAGCCGAGAAGAGCAGCACTTGCTCGAATATATGCTTTGTGGAACGCAACCTCTTTCGCTAATATTGTAAGTCATGCTAGACTTGCAGTATCGCCCGAATTTCCCAATTAATCAAATATTACACAGACGGCGTGCTTCATATGCTCGTCATAATTAAAATTTCTTCTCATCTTTTTTTGAAATTTCTCTGCAATTCGAACATGTAATGTTACTTTTACTAGCCTTATTTCATCAATGTGGTTATTACAGGGTGTGGCTTTCATTTATGCCATTTTTCTGTATGGATTTTCAACATTCCAGCCACCTGATGAGGCAAATACATGGAGCAACAGAAGGTGATCTTCAACTCTTTTTAATTCTTTACCTTCCGCCACATCCGAAATAGATGAAACCAAGAAGGTGGATTTGGGAAATGGTTTCAAATCTTTTAAATGCTTATTTTCCTAACCTCAACTGCTTTTTTTTTAATTTATTTGACAACAGGGAGACTGATAAGTGGTGGATCATGCCCGTAATTCTTCTGCTATTTAAATCAACACAAGCACAATTTGTTGATTGGCACATTGCCAATTTGGAAATCAAGGATATTAGTCTTTTTTGTCCCGATCCTGATGCTTTTTGGGCCGTTGAGTTTGCTTAATGTATGTGAAAGAAAATACTATCGGTTGACATTGGTGTGGTGTTTTGATTTGTAAATGTCCAAAGTTGTAAATCCATTTTGAGATTGGTGTGTGCAGAGGCCCCTACATGATGGCAGCTTAAATGTAAATATAATGTATTGGCCCACGCAAATAGTTTCTTTTTAAGGAAAAGAAGGGAAAAAAAAAACTATACTGATGTTATAATGTTTTTCTCCCTTTTTCTTTGTTTAAAATGGATAAAACTCTTGCCAAACCGAGCGTAGTTTAATTGGTTAAGACATAACCTTTCTAACCAAAAGTCGTGGGTTCGAATTCTCACTTTCTGACATGTTAACTCTTCCCCATTGGACAATAACTAAATCAGTTATGAAAATTCTCGTTTTTGAAAACTCTTAGTAACTAACAACTTAAGTTGGTAAGCAGCCGAGGGTTGCAAATCTTCATTTCTAAATACCGTGTGCTCTCTCTTTTCTTCATGGAAACTTGTGCAATTTGAATTCTTCGTGTTTTCTTGTTCGAAGTACACAAAATTCTATGGGGTTTTATTTATTTGCTTGGATCTTCGATCCTTTTCCTATTGATAAATTGGAACTTTAAATCGTGTGGCAAAATTATGAGGTCGTTTTATGGGAATGCTCTAGTTGAAAATGTGTCAAATTCAAGTCGAGATGATTCAGTAGTTTTTTTTTTCTTTTTCTTTTTTAACAGGTTCTAAATGGATACACATTCCAAACTACATTATTTTAGACTGCCCATGTACTATATTTGGACCATATGTTATTAGATATTATGCAAACCATAGCAGTGCAACATTAATTTTCATGTTGAGCTGAAAAATGCATACCTTTAATGAATTGTTTTCTCAAATCTCCATCTGATATTTATTTTAAGAAATTTTAAACTGCGCTTGGAAGCAACACAAATAAATCAAGAAAATGAACAATTTCAACTGGGCTTGGAGGGGTGCGCCAGGCCCATGCAGTAGTGCAACGCACGGACGACGCTCGAAGGCCCCAATAGCAAGCTACTGTGGTGGGCCCTCCCCCATAAAAAATTAATTTAATATCA
>JAOANK020000038.1:488070-498372 GCA_026257165.2 Telfairia occidentalis | reverse complement strand
TCATCAAAATCGCCTTTTATATTGCCTTTTGTTGCACTCTTCCAACCTTCTTTCCGATGTGGGACGAACTTCTACACTCTTTTCTCCTCTTCCTTTGCATGTTGTGCTTTTTTCCATTTTGTGATTAACTTTTGAACAAGTTTTGAATTTTGAAAATAAAATTACTTTGGTGATCTTATGTAATATTACATGTAAAGTCTATTAATTACCATATTTTGGTTTAATTACAATTTTAATTTGGTGTACTACAACCTTAGTTTCAACATGGTTTGGTAGTTTTTAGAAGTTTTATCATCATACTTTATACTTTGATTAAAGCTTACCTTATATTCTTATCATTATATTAAGAGTAACATAGACTAAAATTTGAAAGTTATTTATAAATGTGGTCAAATGGTTCTATCACATACCCATCGAGCATGTTGCATGTCCGAAATTGAAGTCCCAATACATAGCTTCTAACGAAATACTGTCTCATTGCATTCATGTCATTAACTTTAATTTGGAGACCTCGTCTCACATGGTACTTCTTACTACCACAACCTTCTAATTTGAATAGTTGACGATAGTTCGACATACATCATGTAGATTGGTGCAAGCCAAGACAATCAATGAACCTTTGATGATGTATGATGTATGATTTCAATTGTTGCAAGAATGATAATAAAACTTTTAAAAGAACAATGAAATTAGGCCAACTTATTCTATAAAAAAAATTAGGCCAATTTAATCATAACTCGACACTTAAAGCATTAGTAACCTACTTTTTGTATATATAGGTCATAGGCTTGAATTATCATTCTCACATTTGTGATGTTTTATTCTTAAAAAAAAAAAAGTTGAAACCAAGATTAAAGCATAGGGACTAAAAGTATAATCTTTTTTTTTTTTTTCATTCTTAAAAATTTAACAACAATAATTTATCTTTTTAATATTTTCATTTTTGAAAAATACTATCTAAATCATGGCCAAATTTCAAAAATAAAAAATAAAATTTTGAATTGTTTTAAAGAAGTTTTGCCAATATTTTAAAAATCACTTTTTTCTTAGTTCAATAACATAGGAGAGCGTGAGAAGATTAAAACCGAAGACTTTTTAGTCAAATAAATATGCTCGGTTTGAGAAATTTTAAAAATCACCTTCAAAAGTAGATTACAATACAAATAAAAGTTGAAACTATATAGCATGACTTTTAAAATAGAAACTCAAAATTAAAATCGTTAGTTTATTTTAAATTATTACTACACACATAACAATATATTACTGTACTACTATTATAATAATAATAAAGAAAAAAACATTTAAATTCAAAGATCTAGAATTAAAAGTTTAAAGATCTCTATTACCTTACATAAAGGTCATTGTTTAATTCAAACAATTCAGTAAATAAAATGTACTTATAACCTTCTTTGGAGTCGAAAGTTTAATTGCCAACTTAAGACCAAAATGTCATGAATTCGAATCTCCACCCCGCATTATTATACACGAAAAAAAAAGTATAAATAATGAAGTAAAGAGGAAATAGAAAGTCCATAAAAACATAACATTTTTAATTAAGAAAAAAAAGCCCTAGTTTAGGTAGTATGGATGCAATGCAAGAGCATATGGTTGGAAAGAGTTAGTTGTATGTAGAGAGAGAGAGAGAGAAAAGGTCAAAAGGGAAGAGCCAATGAAATCGGATCCTTTTCATCCTCAACCAAACTCCTAACACACCATTTTTTTCCATCTCCATTTCCATTGTTGAGACTGCCATTTTCGAAGCTTACAATTTCCAATCCTCTGCAATTATATTTCCTTGTTCCTTCGAAATTATATATATCTTTGTCTAAAACCCCACAACCAAAATAAACAAGGAAAAATCTTTGAAGAAGAAGAAGAAGAAGAAGAAGAAGAAAAATGGACGCAACACACAGAATGGTATGTCAAGAGGACTTGTTCAACCCATTGTCGTCAATGGGCGTTCAGGTCTCCTTCATTCTCGTCATCTCTCACTTCTTCCATCTCGTCCTCAAGGGCTTCGGCCAGCCTGGCCCCATCGCTCAGATTCTGGTCTCTCTTTTCTTTTCCTTCTCTTTTATTATGCTTTTCCATTTTCATCTCTCTTCCTTTCAACTTTCATGGAGACCTAGCTCGTTAAAGTATTGAAAGTTGAAGAAATTATTACATATAAACGGAGGAAAATAAGGATGTATTGGTTGTTGCAGTGCAGGCAGGGATGGTGCTGGGTCCAACAGGGATTTCCAACATAAAAGCAATAAGAGAAGTATTCTTCCAGGCTTCAGCAGCCGATTACTACGAAATCTTCGGCTTTCTCAGCCGAATCGTCTTCATGTTCCTAATCGGCCTCGAGACCGATTTCTCCTACATCCTCCGCAACCTCCGCGTCGCCGGCATCCTAGCCTGCGGCGGGGCCGCCGTTGGCACCGTCTTCGGCTTCGCCGTCTCCTTTTTCCTCCACCAACAACTCGAAGAAAAAAGCAGCAAATTCGGCTTCTTCGTCATCGTCATCCTCATCCTCTCCTACACCGCCTCCCCCGTCGTCATCCGCCTCGCCGCCGAGTTGAAATTCGCCACCTCCGAACTCGGCAAACTCGCCATTTCCTCGGCCCTGATCAACGAAATGCTCTGTTTGGCGGTTTTCAATTCAATCCTGGCCCTCAGATCCTTCCACGGCTTCGGCAGATCAATATTCTGCTCCTTTTTCATCACTTCACTCGTCATTCTCAACAAATACTTGGCCTCTTGGTTCAACAAACGAAACCGTAATCAAAAGTACCTTAAAAACATGGAGGTTTTTTTCCTTCTTTCTCTTGTCATTGCGGCCTCTGTTATTATCGAGCTTCAGGGGTTTAATAGCATAATCAGTAGCTTTATTTTTGGGGTCACTTTCCCCAAGGAGGGCAAAACTGCAAGAACTTTGCTGCATAAATTGACTTATTCAGTCCACAATTTTGTTCTGCCCATCTATTTTGGGTACGTGGGGTTCCAATTTGATGGCAATAATCTTTGGAAATTGAGTAATGTGGTTATTGTGGCCATTATGGTTTTGTTGAGTATTGGGAGCAAAATGAGTGGCACTTTGGCTGCTTGTAATTACTTGAATATTCCATTGAATGAAGGGGTTTTTCTTGGCTTTGTTCTTAACTTGAAGGGTCATGCTGATCTCTTGCTTATTGGTGGAGCCTCGAAGTCACTCATGGTATGTAATTTACTACACCCAATTAACTTTTCCATTTTAGAATGCTCTGTTTTATTGGTTAGATTGTAAATTTACCTCCCTAAGCTTTGATTTTGATTTTATTTAGTCTTTCTACGAGCTTTTAGAAACTAAATTTCCATTACGTTGTTTAGTTACGGGATTGTTTATTAACTAAATGATGGTGTGACATGTTTATGAGATAAATGTTGACTAATTTGGCACAAACAAATGGTTGAAGAAAGTGGGACACCTAGATAAAGTAATAAAGTGGTACGTGCAACATATCGTCCTTATTTTGTTTAATGTTCACTTTCTTTTGTCATTTGTCTTTCATTGATCGTATCAACGTTGCATCATTGTTTAGTTAATACTAATAGTAATATGTACTATATAAATAATCACATTTCAAACTTCATTTATGTAATTTAAACTTTTTAAAGCTCAAAAATAAAATAGTCACAAACTAAAGTTCATGCATGGTTATGGTAGTCATGTATTTGCAGTCATGGAGCAGCCCACGAGCTTACAACCTCCTACTAATCACCATAGTAATCAACACCATAATCTCGGGCCCAATCGTTGCATTGCTAATGCGGCGCGAGCACAAATTGTTCTCCCACACCCAAACCTCTCTAGAACTGACCGACCCCACCATCGAGCTTCGAGCCTTGGCGTGCGCATACGGGCCGCGCCATCTATCTGGGCTCCTCCCGGTTCTCTCCGCCCTGAGTGGAGGCCACAACTCCCACCTCTCCCCCTTCCTGCTCCACCTCATCGAACTCCTCCACAAGCGTCGCACGAACCTCTCCTACCACGAGCTTGAACACGACGAGCTGAGTGACGATGAAGGCTACGGTGGCAACGACGTGCTAGAGATCCACTACGCGCTCGACACCTTCATTTCGGACACCAAGATCTTTGTGTCCCTATCCAAGGCGGTGTCCGCCTTCCCAGCATTGTACGAGGATGTTTGCAATGCGGCTGAGGACTTGAGGGTGTCAGTTGTGCTTCTGCCGTTCCATAAGCACCAACGGATTGATGGGAAGATGGAAAGCGGGAAAGAAGGGATTCGAACGACCAATCAGAAGATTTTGCGCCACGCGCCTTGCTCTGTTGGGATCCTTGTGGACCGGGTTCAGACCGGGTTCTTGGCCTTCTCCCATTTGTTGGTTTCCGACAATGTGCAGCATGTGGCCGCCTTGTTTTTTGGTGGCCCTGATGATAGGGAGGCTGTGGCGTGGAGTAGGAGGATGATTTCTCATTCGCGGATTAATTTGACCGTTATTCGGTTCATGCCAACCATCGCGGCTCGCACTTGCGGTGGGGAGATTGGTGGAGGAGGGCAACCGTCACCGTCGGCGATGAGTGATGATGGGGTTTTGATGGCCATGTCGACTTTGGGGGCAGGGACGAGTTCGAATGAGATTGATAATGCCTTCCTTACTGACTTTTATGACAGGTTTGTTTTTCTTTTTTCTCTTAAATAATATTTACCTACTTATCAATTTATAGGAATTTTTTTAATTGTTGCCCTTTAAAATTTGATAGCTATATTTTTTTTTAAGAAAAAAGAAAAAAAATATCTTGCCCCTTTCTTGTTGTTAAATTCTTAATGATAGTTGGTAGGTATCTACTATTATTGATAAGTAAGTATTTAACATTTCTCTCTTTTTATTACAACTTTGAGAAAAATTTGTATTATCATATATGAATGAATAGGTTTTTATAAGGCTCATAAACAAACAAACTAGCAACATAGGAAGAAAGTCTAACCCAAATAGTCAAAGTATAGCCTTTTGTGTTTTAATTTTTCTCTCGTACATTCAATAGGCATGTGGCGACTGGGCAAGTAGGGTATGTGGAGAAACAGGTAAACAATGGAGAGGAGACGGTGGGAGCGTTGAGAGACATCGGAGATATGTACTCGTTGTTCGTCGTGGGGAAGGGAGGAAGAGGGCAGTCTCCGTTGACGACCGGGATGAGCGACTGGGAGGAATGCCCTGAGCTTGGCACCGTCGGCGATCTCTTGGCTTCTTCCGACTTTCATATCAATGCCTCCGTTTTGGTTGTTCAACAACATAGACACCAAAAGAAGGACCTCATCGACGACTAAAAACTACTAAACCAAACTCCTAACCTTATTCCTTTTAACTACTTCTCTTTCACTTGTATATTAGATATATTGGCGAGACAACCATTAGAATGAGAGAGTTTTTTTCTTAATTTAACTTTTTTGTTATATATATATATATATATATATATATTCATGGTTAGAATAGTTTAATGTCTAATATTCTACTTCAATATATGATCAAAATTACCTAGCTTGATGTTATGTTTAAGAATGGAAAGTTTCTTTCATCCTTGTTCTCAAGGGAGAGAGAAAGTAGGAAAATTTATTGTTGAATGATGCCGTCACATTATTGCTACCCTTTAATAATAATCATTGAATGCAAGTTTGAGAATTTATATGCTTCATAATAACCATTTGATTTAGATTCAAATTACTTTTGTAGTTTCTCTTTCGTATATTCAATGGTGTAAAATTACTAATCACTTTGTGATAACTTCTAATAATTTTTTAGAAAAGTAGAAAGTGTAATGAAGAAGGGGGAAAGTGAGCCGCAAACTGTAAGTGTCTGAATCACCTGGTAAGCTCTGGTAAGGGTTTACAAGGCTATTTTGACTCAATGAAGGGTCCGAATGAGTCCCGATAAAGTTTTGAAGTGATGTAAAAGCGTGACAGTCGTGTTGTTGGTAACTAAGACGATGAGAAATGAAGTGACGAAGCATTTTAAACAACCTTAACTAGTGTAGAGGCAAAGTTAAGCCGTGAGACTTGGTCTAGAGTAGAGGCAAGTCGGTTAGAGTCGCGATAGTGGAGAAATGCACGATGAGGCGATGTGGATTGTCGAGGATAAGTTAAGTTGCCCCCGTAATTGCGAACCCTTTCTTGAGACTAAGCCAAAAATGAGCGAAAAGAGCTCTTGCGTATGGTTAATCGGGTGAACGTTTAGGAAGAAAGAATGTTGGGGCTAGAGTTAGCCTTGAGGTTGGCCGCATTACAACACTTATCGGGATTTACCCGGCAAGTATGGTGTCAACCAGGAACTATAGAGCCTTATTGATTCTTTTGGATGCCACCCCGAGCATCGAGATGTCACCTGCTTTCTCTTTTCTCTCGAGCACGCTTATCAAGAATCAACCCATGGGTTCGTATTTTCTACAGGGACTATCTGAACATCCATTCGGATACTATCGAGGTATGATGTGATGGGATTTATGCCCTAAACACTCGTATATGCCATATTTATTATCCATTTTATGAAAATCTTAGGTTACTAATGTAAACTTGAATAATATGTAGTTGACATACTATAGTATATGGATAAAGTTGGGTGCTTTATCTTGGTGACACTATTGATACGACCCACTGATACAATCCTAATAAGCTACCATATTCTTGACTCTCAATAAGTCTTCAAGAGGGAAGAAAGATTGTTCAAAGGCACACCACGAGGGAGAAGAAGAAAAAAATTGCTCATGCAATTTTCAAATTTGGAGTTGGAAGCCAGCACCTCGACGCCATGGGATAGCGCCATGACGCAGCACGACTAACACTAACGCCTGCACATCGCATGCAAGCGTGGACGACACCACGCGCACGCTTATGCGCCATGCTCAGCGGGCACCCCTTAGCTACCGCCCATGCTGATGCTGTTGCCCAAGCTCGCACACACCTGCCCGGCTAACCTCACAGTGACTTGCTTTCCTGCCTTTGAGAACCTTACAACTGCCTGTCCGAGAGCCCCTACCAACCTCGAGAACACGTCCCAGCCGCCTGTAGGCGCACCATACTCTAACACCCAACACTCACTCCCGCGCGCGCCTACCACATGCTTGCCTCTGCCGTTCGCATGCACGCAGCACGCCCATGCCAACCGCCTACGCCAGCGCGCGCCTACCAGCAGCGCCAACCGCCTACGCCTGCGTGCACGCCTACCCAGCTTGCGCGCTCGCAAACCTCCTTGGCCCTTCCACACGCGCTCTCCTGCTGCCTCTACCGCCCCTACATCTTTCACACCAAATTGGAAAGTTTTTTTAATATTTTATTCTCATTTGTAATTTTGGGAATAATTTGGCTTAGATATTATTCTGAAATTAAATAAGTGTGTTATTTTCAAATTATGAAGACTTTTATTTGCTTTTGTTTCTTTTCGAAAATTACTTAAGCATTTTAGGAAAGAATTTCTTATTTAGGCAATTAGGTGAATATTATTTCTAAATTTTAAGGGATATTACTCTATAGGATTTTATTATGTTTGATTTTATTTTCAACGCAAATTAGGAATAAATTTTCCCCCTTGATTTCAAATTCCCTTTGGCATCTATAAAATACCAAAGACTTTGTAAGTTTGAGAAGATTTTGGATGAATGAAATTTTCTAGTTCTTTTTAATAAAAGAATTGTCACTTTGCATAAGCAATTGAACCCCCCCTCCCTAAGCATTCTCTTGTGCGTGGTTTAGAGGTGCTTGTAAAAGAAGTATTTAAGCTTGGTTGGTCACCAAACTTGTGGAGTGTTTCTTCGTTGGAGTAAATGGGTTTGTGAATAGTGCGAAAGCATTCAAGCTGTCTTGCTCCCTAACCTTGACCGTTTCTTCAAAGGTAAACCGTTCTTATCCTTTCCTTTGAGTTGGTTTTCACTAACTTCGGGTTTTAGTGACCTTGAGTGTTTAGGCGTTTGCATAACCAAGGGGTTCCTAGCATCGAGTTCCACTAAAGTACTTGGTGAGAGCAAGTGAGTTCAACTTTGGTGCCTTGATCGTGGAGACTTGCTTGGCAAAACTGCTTGCAAGGAGTTTTACACGCATCACTCACACTTTGTAAAAGTTATAAATGATTTTATCTAAATTGTTCATGTGGAGACATGTGAGTGGGGTATCATATACAATGAATTTGTATATGACTGTAACGTGAAATATTTTATCTCTCTTCATAAATCTGTTAAAAGAGAAGATTAATATTTTATAGGATGATCATATATGACTCAATCTCAATCCTGAGTGAATTATGAACTTCTGCCTATTGGTGCATGTCCTTTGATTTAAGTGGGAGAAAATGGCTTTTAAAGCTGATTCATTTAACTTACTATATTGGGGACATGGCCAAATGGAGAGCTGGAAAAATAATCTCACAAGATGGAATTCATTCCTTCCCTTATAGGGTTAGTAGATGAGTAATTTTCCTAAGTGCTGATTTTGAAAATTGAACAATGGGGCCACACTCTATCACTGGCCCGAGAGAGACTTAGTTTATGGTTGGATGATAAACATATTGTTTATTAGAGGATCAGTGGTACTGAAGGTTTGAGATGTAATTACAATTACAAGGAAAAACAAACATTTGACCCAACTGTACTTACGAACTACTCGTGAAAGGTCGACTTGCATGTAGTGATTATATATCCATAGACATAACTCATCCTACAATGCATAAGAATGCAACTCCAATTTTTAGTGGAGTGACCCTGAGTTAATGAATGAAAATTAATTATTTAATGAGTTTAATTAATTAATCTTTTATCATTGGAGCTTATAATCTATAGGTCCATAAGGTCCCCTTACTAGCCCACTAATGGATTAATTATGTTTAAAGAAAAATTAAATTTAAAGTTGTTCAAATTTAAATTTAATGTGTTAGATACATTAAATGATAAAGTGAAAAATAAATGTATTTGATACATTGATTAAAAGAAAATTTTATATATGTAATTTTAATATAAAATATATATTAAAATAATTATTTGAATAAGATTCAGATAATTTAAATATATTTTAATATATAAGATATTAAAATATAAGATTTGATTTTTAAATGATTATTTGAATAAGATTCAAATAGTTTAAATATAAAATTTTATTAGATTTAGATTATATCCAAAGTCCCTATAAATAGACCATTGACTAAGCCTAAACCATTCAACACTTGAAAAATACAATAGTTTTCTTTAGAAAATTTTCATCAATCTTTCAAGAAGGTTCCCACCAACCTTAATCCCTTTGAGTCATAGACAAGAAGATCTTGTGGAGAATTTGACTGGAAGTCGCCAGAAAGATCTTGAGGAGAAGTTGTTGAGATCCAAGAACGTCTTGTGGAGGAGTTGAAAAGAATTGTTTCTACAAAGGTTGTTTTTTTCTTTACTATATAATTCTAAATTAATTTCAATGTCGATCATAGATTCTAAATTGTTTATAATCGAAATTTCACTGTGTGATGAATCGTTCATCCGTACATGATGACCCTTGCATCCATACCGTGTCATTCGAGCAATTGTGTCGAAGGCTGGATGCATATTTGAACCTCTGACCCATGGGACATAGCGCAATGCTAGCACACTCGTGTCACTCGACATTGTCCTTGGGTTTCTCGACCTCAAAGGAAGACGACAAAGACACTTATCTTGCGACGCGTACACACACCATGACACACGCATGTGCTATAGGTGGCTCACTTAGGCCATAGCTATGCCTAGGGGTGGTAGAGAGCCAAGACCATGTCCCCCCTTCCAAGGTACATTTTGAGGCATATTTGGTCTAACAGGCTTGAACATCATAAGTGACGAGGAGTCACTTGCCAGCGTAAAGCGCACGTTTGATCTCCATTTGCCCTAAAAAGTCTGTGTTGCTTGCATATCTCACTAATATGCATCTAACCCTAAAGCTTCTCATCAAAACTCATGATACAACCCCGACTTCTACAATTGTGGCCTGAAGCTCCATCTGGCCCTCACTGAGCTTGTCACTGACACTGCCGACGTGACTGTTCCTTTTCTTCTGCTTGAGCCTCATCTATGCTTTCTTGTGCACTTCTTTTTGGCGTGTTAAGTGATGCACCATCTGTTGGGGTTGGTGCCCTAAATCTTGTGAGTTAGTGTTTTGTAATTATTTGATAGCACTTAAAAATTACAAGGTTTAAACCTATAATTCAGTAATTTTATTAGTTAAATTTGTACTTTGATGCTTTTTAGTGTGAATTTTTGAAGACATAGAACATTGAAAGGAAAGAGATGAATTCAAAGTTGTTTGAGGCAAGAAATGAGTC
>JAOANK020000038.1:475852-487970 GCA_026257165.2 Telfairia occidentalis | reverse complement strand
TCGTGCCGATTTTGCTTTCAAGGCAGTGGTTCCGCCCACGGCACAACGCTTTTAGCTCCCGGTTCCAATTTTGGCCTTTATTTCCCATCAACCCTCCTATGTGTGGTGAAACATCCTCTAGGGAATAGAGCTGTTTGCAAAGGGCTGCAATTGGAAAATGGAAAATGGAAAGTGGAAAGTTTATTAATATTGTTGAGGATCCGTGGCTACCAAGAACAGAAAATTACAGACCTATCAGAGTTGAGAATTTCCTACGAGGGAGAAATGTGGCTTTCCTAAAAGACGACAACGGTAACTGGCAAGAAGAGAAAATACGAGACGAGTTTCTAAACGAGGAGGCAGAACTGATCCTAAATATCTAGGTGACGATGAAATCATATGGCACCCAGACAAGAAGGGAATTTTCTCTGTTAGGAGTGCATACAGGCTGGGAATGATGCATGAGATGAGCCAAGAAGTACAACAATCAGATGCTGAGAACACAAGGAGAATGTGGAATAGTTTCTGGAAACTGAATGTGTTTCCAAGGGTCAAAATCCATTGCTGGTGGGTTTTCAACGAGCTACTCCCCACTCGTACAAAGCTAATCTAGAAGGGCGTGCAGATCAAACCATGGTGTCCTCTATGGGACAAGAATACTGAAACAACAACCCATATATTTTGGGACTATCAGATAATTAAGAAATTATGGAATGATTTTCTAGACCCAACTAACTTCCCTTCTTCTGCTTGCAAGAATGATTGAACGACGCTTACATATCTCGAATGGGCTTGGCAGAATCTAAGCAAAGATGTGGAGGGGGAAGATCATGATCATTCTTTGGAGGATTTGGGAGTTCCGAAACCAGAAGATGTTTAAAAGAGGTACCAATGACTACCCCACACTCCATCTGTCGATGCTCAAATCCTAGATGGATTTGATTGATACTATAGAAGATCCTGCAAATAAAACTCTATAACGTTCAACAGTAGAACAGGAAGTTTAGAGTAGCCCACTAGCTGGGTGTGTAAAATTGAATGTGGATGCATCTTGGAGCGACGAGCTAAACCGTAGAGGAATTAGATGGATAGCTCGAAACAATGAAGGAAACCTCGTCAGATTCAATGACGGTGATCCGTTTAATTACCAAGCAAGAGCTGGACCTTACAGAAATATCAGATTTCATAAAAGAAATTATCTATTTTATGGAGCATTAGACTGACATTAAATTTATGTATGTTCCACGGGGAAAGAACACCGTAGCTAATCATCTTGCTGGAAGGCAACACGAACTGAGTTTTCAAACTGTTGGGAGGGAGAAACTCACCCTCTTTGTCTAAGGTCCATGTTAAGGGCTGATTCTATCTAATGTTTCTTTACTTGTTTTACCTAAAAAAAAAAAATTATTATTAAAAGATTTTTTGACTTTAAAAAAAAAAACTAAAGAATTTTTTTTCTTAAATGTAATATAAAATTAATCAATGTTAACACGTCAATTAAAATAGTCCACATAAATATTACATCATCATCTAATGTGTCGAATCAATTAGAATGACTAAAAGGATATGATTTTAGAGATCATTGTCAACTAATTTCTAAAACTTCAAAACCAAGTATAGTTTTTTTAAAATGGTAGGAACTATATAAAAATCAGATAAATCTATAATTTGTCCTAAATATTTTGCACATTTGAAATAGAAAGAGAGATCCGTGTGGGGGAGGAGGCTAGAGATGGCCACATTTCTAACGTGTGGCTGAGTTGCCATTGAAAATTGATGCGATCTTGTCATGAAATTGAATATATATATATATATAATGCTTCACTGCATAAAACCAATTCTCTGAATTTAGACAAACAATTCCTCATCCAAATACAGCTCCTTCAATATTTATCATTAAATTGCAATCTTATTTATGTGTATTATTTTGGACATATCGTCCCCTAACTCTTTTTTGGTTTCTCTTTAAATTTTAAAAATATTTTGATTATTTTAAATTACTAATTCACCCGATTGTCAACACTTTGGTTTCTTATTCGGCACCTAGAATTCCATTGACAATCAAAAGGCTTCATACCAATAAATAGATGTTGTCTCTAACTTATATACTCACGATCTTCCTCTTATCGAGCCAATGTAGAACTTTGGATACATTTCTAAGAGAAATTCGAGTATCTTTTCAAATCATTGGCATTCAAAAATAAAAACAAAAATGAAAAACCCTACATAATTAAATACAGAATGATCAGTTAGGGGAAACATGACCCACAAGTTTGCTTATGAATAAACTCATGTTCATTTGTTTTTCATAGTTAAAATTGATACTCGGAAATGAATCAAATTTTAGAGGATTATAATTGGTAGGTCAAGAGAAGAAGTTTGGTACAAATTCTCCTTCCCAACATGATAACTTATTCTATATGGGAAATTTGATGATTATGATAGCAGTAACCTACATAAGAAATTAACATATATATATATAGTCTATCATCTCTTGATCTAAGAGATATGTCTTTACCAATTGAGCTGCTCGGTTTGACAAAAAATTAACATATATAATATTTAAGAAATTTTTTTCTTTTATTGGTTGGCGATTTTTAGGCGTTATCAATTAATGATCATTTGAATCAAAAGCTAAGTCAATCATTATATTATTGTAAATTAATTTAACGCGCAAAATGGTTGGTAATCTTGTAACAGAAGGAACAACTTAATTGAAATAAATAGTCAAACAATATATACCTTTACCTTAGGTATTTTGAAATAGCATATACCTCAATTATCGCCTCGAAGGGATGAGCTTTTTCTTTTGAATGGAATGTGTTGATATTTAAATTTTATCATATGCTTTTGCATTAAAAGATGGTATATGATTTGGCATGCAGTTAGGTCACTTTTGCTATTTGAGAATTGAGATGCGCATTAGGCAACATCCCCAAGCAGGTTATTATTATTATTATTTTGAAGTTTCTTTTTAAACTTTATGGTGCTAATTTATTGTGATGCTCTCTAAAGTAAAGCTAAAGATACGGTTGACAATTGCTTTTCTAAAAAATGAAATAAATAAATAAAGGTTTTAATAAAAAGCTGAAGAAAGAGAGAGAAATATTTATAGATACTATTTTTGTAATATATTGTTTTGTCAAAATATAATTTTGGTAGCTCAAATTCCATTTCATAATTAATTTTTTATGAAATATTTGATTTTTACAAAAACAATAAAAATATAATAGCAAAAACTACCTTTTTCAAGTTTTTTTTTTATAAAAATTTTAATGTTTATACTTTCAAACCTTTGTTACTAGTCAAAGAAACTGTCATTAAAAAAAGCTTTTAAAAAATCAAAGCAAAATATTTATAGGGTTGTAACTTTTATTTCAATTTTACCTTTTTTTTTTTCACTTTTTAAAAGCTTGATTTCAGTCTCTTTCCCTTTTAATTAAATAATTTACGTAACTTATTTTCCACCTATCTAATCGTAGCCTATTACAACGAACAAAATCTTGACATGACACCTTTAATCGTCTAAAAATATAAAATAAAGTAAAAATTTTATTGAAACTAACATTGGATCTCATCATAAAAAAGGAACAATGTTGTAATTTAACAAAGGTGGAGGGGCCAAAAAAATCATTCTATGCTTGAAGGATCAAAATAAGAAATGGAATAACTAATATGATTTCAAACATGAAAAATCATAAATATTAAAAAAAAAGTATTTCCAATTAAAATAAAAAGGTATTTCAAAGAAATTATTGTTTTGGGTGGAGAATTGAAGTTCACCATCAGTAGTTGGTTCAATGAGGCAGGCAGCCAGCTGGATAGCTAGATTCCCTCTCAACGTTCAATTATGGCATTTGATTTTCTCTGTAGATTTTCCAGGAAAATTCACACAATCTACTATATGTGGATAACCATAGAGTTGCTTTTGTTCATTTCAAAAAGAAAAAAAGTTTCTTTTTTGTGAAATAAAAGTTTATTGATAAAATATTACTATTGTTAGTTTAATATTTTATTCATATTGATCTCCACACCTCTTCATAAGTGGTTACTAACATTTGTTGAGTAGCAAATTTACAGGGGATTCTTCAAAGAAAATTTCGAATTGGATTCAAAATTGACGGGTTTGTGTGAGCTTATCGATGGGGTTATGCACTCTTCGAATAGGAATTCATTTTTTGAAAGATTCTAACTTTTGTGCTTTGGTGGGGTCTCCGAAAATTTCGAAGGAATATCTATATGATATGATTGTTTGCGTAAAAGTCTGCAGTAGCAACGGAACCTGAGAAAATATACAGAAAAGACACGAATCATCAACTTTTATGATAGTAATAAGTATTTTATTTATTGAGCTATACTCGAATTGATAATAATATCTCAAAGGTTCAAATACAAAATAACCTACTATATGACGATATCAATATTGAATCATCATTAAAGCTAAATAGTTAAGCTAATAAGTTGCCAAATGAAACATAGCTTAATTGGTTAAGACATTATCAATATATATCATTAACCTAGAAAAAAAATGTAAATAATGTGATCGTTGTTATAATTTTTTCTAAATGGAAATAAATTTTGATCACAATTCACAGATGTCCTCGAATTGGCATTATTGAAACAATTTTTTTATTATTTACAAATAAAAACAATTGATTATCGATGGATCACAAGATTGTTATTGATTATCGACTTAGCTTTTGTTATTTACTCATATTATAAGTCTCCCTAACTCCCCAAAAAAATATAAAATAAAAAAAATAAAAACTCCCTCTTCCTTTTTCTTTTTAACTCTCTCTTCCCCTTTTTTCCCTCTAACTTTCCTCATATTATTCTCTTTCCCTTTTTTCCTCTAATATCAATTGTACCCAAAAAATAATAAAAATAATAAAATAATAATAATAATAATAAAAAAAAGTGAAGCTACAAAGATCCAAAAAATGTCTTAAGAATTTTTTTTCGCATAGCCTATCTATTACATGAAAAAATGTTTTATACTGGAAAAACTGTAAAATTCAAAGTAATTATATTAAATAATTCTTTGTTTAAAAGAAATCACATTCGACTTAAGTGAAGACTGGAGATGGGCCCTTTTTAGAACTTAGATCCATAAAATTGAGACTTGGTGGGGCAGAAGACACACTCAGATTATATATTTGGGTCAACAATGAAAACTTTGGCCCAAAACTGTCTTCAAAATTTTTAATTTCTTTTTTTAAAAAAGGTTAGTTTTTTTAATATTTTCAAATAACAACATTTTTAAAACTTTATTAATATTTAATTAGTGATTTATCTTTTGACAATTAATAATGTGGGAAATTATATCATAGTTAGAGATTTAAAAAAGTTTAAAATACTATAATAGTTACACTAATAATAATGTTCCCACAATAAAATTTAGTTAATTAAGTTTTTACTAATTTCGTAAAATTCACTTCTCAAATTACTATATTTTTTTAATGTCTCGAGAAATTATATTTGGATACCTCTTTATAACTATGGAAAACTTCATGGGGGAATCTCCTTTTCTAAAATATTTGTAAACATGTTTTTTCTTTTTATAAAAATAATAACAAATATAATTTTTTTTCCAAGCTAATTATAATTTCAGTCTTTGTAATTTTTTTTTTTTGAGTTCAACATTTGTTGGGATGGAGATCGAACCATCGGATGAAGATTCAAACCCACAACTTTTTTTGTCAGGAAGATATGTTTTAACCAATTGAACTATACCCAGTTTGGTGACATAACAAGTTCATTAATTTGTATAGTTGCTAGTCACATCATGTTAATTCAATTAAAATTTATTTACTACATACATCGCGTCGGGTCCTAGGCAATTTTTTTTTTTTTTTTAAAAAAACTATGTTGAAAAGGTTTTTTTTAAAAAAAGGGTTGAGTTGAGTGGGTGAGTTTAAAAGGTGGGTGATGAGTCATGATGGGTAGGGTTATTGAGATGGTGTTTGACAAAAGTCTTTGATTGTGAGTAAGAGAAGCCACCACATGACTGAACCAATTCTCATCTTTAACTCAACAAATCTTTGATTTGATATAAAGATAGATAGAGATCCCTCTCTCATACCATTTCCTTTTTTTAAAAAGAAAAAAAAATCAGAATATTACTATTCAAACCATTAGAATAAAAGATGAAAATTTGAGCCTACGAATTAAGCTCCGGTTACTAAAATTGGAGAAAATTTCTTAATTTAAAAAAGAAAAAAGTAAATTATGGCTTTGTTTGAAAATTTGTTTTGGTTTTTAATTTTTTTTTCTTTTTTTTTTTTATTGTTTATTAGCAAGATTGCACATAAAATCTTTGTTTGAAAAAATATATTTTTTAAGTAAAATTTTCACATCATGTTTTTGAAAGTTCTTCAATGGGAAAATATTTTGGGATAAAAGTTATATATCTGCTATCATAATTTGAGATGACATATATTGAAAGGTAAGAGGGAAAAAAATGTAACCAAATTTGAAAAAAAAGTAATTGAGAACTTAAAAGGCTATCTTTTTTGCTGGGTGGGTTGGTGGGCTATGGCAAATATAAAGTTAATGAAACAAGCAATAGAAATTGTGACCAAAGTTATATCTCATAAATGTATAAAAACAAAAACTTCTTTACAATTGAAAAATGACAAATTAGCCAAAAGATTATCATTTTTGCATAACATCAATGTGGAAGTTGATATGTTCCACCTCCTTCAAAATTGACATCTTCAATGAAACATCCCTTTCAATTCAACACAAAGGGAATTTTAAATATTAAACCAATTTTTTTTTATATCATCCCTTACTGGCAAACTAAACTATTATAATAACTCAACTGATTAAGGTATTATATATTTGTATTAAAAATTAGATGTTCGAGTCCCCACTTTCACATTAGTACTAAAAAAACCAATAATGATAAATTTAACCATTTAAGAAAGTGCGTATAGTTCAAGTGTTGAGAATAGTAAGTATGGTAAGTAAATTCATGCATCACAAGTTCAAGTTTTTAATTCTAATTAAATTACACAAATGAAAATCACTTTTTCAAATCCGTAGACTAAACGTCGTTCCTATACCCGAAAAAAAGTCATCCCCATAATATATTTTCAAAGGTCAAACATTTTTTTTTATATCTTTAAAATTTTTAGGTTTATTCTATTTTGACCTCTAAACTTTCAAAAAAATAATCATTTTGGTAGTTATATTTTACCACCTAATTATCCACACACGCACAATACCCACCTCAATCAACCTCTACGACTCTAAAACATACCCATACCAAAACATTTACACGTTTAAAGTTACATAATCCATATGCTAAAAAATTAATGGTGTGGATATATAACATAAAGATAACCAAAGTAATTGTTCAAAGAGACTAAAATAGACATTTAATAATTTAAGAATAAAAAATAAATAAATTTAAAGTATTTTTAGTTCAACAATAATTGCGAGATTAAAGAATCAAACTATCGATTTTTTTACCGTAATAATAAGTGTTCTATTTACTAAAGTGTGCTAAAATTTCATTTACTAATCTCAAAAATTCAAATGGGAACACAAGAATTATAACATAGTTTGAAGTTTGAATAAGCGATTAGGAATTTTGGAGGATGAGAGAGAGAGAGAGAGATTTTGAAGGATGAGAGAGAAAGGGAAGAAGACAAGACAACGTGGAGGCAAAGGAAAGAAAAATCCTGACACATCATTCATAATAATACAATACGTAAAAATATTGTGAAGAGTTGTTGCATTGAAGAGGAGCCTTCCTTCGAAACCCCTTTGTCCTTTTTTTTTTTTTTTTTTTTTTTCCTTCTATTCAAGGGATGCATGTGATGTCCATCACTCTCTTAGAACATCACAATTATTTAATTAACCCCCCCCAAAAAACACACAATTAATTAATTTCCTTTAATATTCAAATATTAATTTTCGCATCCCAACTTTTGCTTTGTCCTATCTCACTAGCTTTACTTCAAGACCTAGAAAACAAGATTTTTAAAAGAAGAATGAAAAAAAAAAAAGTTTAAAATGTTAGTTTTCAATCCTTTTCAATCAAAGGAAACGATGCAATTTTTATTTCGTATAATTTTAAGCTCTTAATTAGTATCCTTCCCCAAGGAAATTAATGTGGTTTTGAAACTTTCAAGTTCTTTAATTCGATTAAAAATGGTGTGCTGATGAACCTATGGCTACCAACTTAAATCACCTCTCTTTTTAGCCTTATCAGATTGCGATTTTAATATTCTATACTAATATTTGTTCTCTTCTCTCTCTCCTTGATTTGATTGATTAATTAAATTATATTTTAAATATCGTTCAAACATAAAGTTTTTTTTTTTTTTTTATGTTTTTAATTATTGTATCAAAATCGTTCAACAACTCCTTAATATATCTTAAGCAAGATATGAATGAAAAACTTTATGAGAAAATCATTTTTACTCTCGTCGTTAGGTGGAGGAAACAATTTTAAGTTTAAACTTAAAAAGGACTATTTCTTTAAAGTGTAGGGTTGAATTTGATAATTTGAAAGTTTATAGTTAAATTTATCTACTAAATCAAGTAAATAGTTTTTTTTCAAGAAATAATCTTTAAAACTTTTCAAAGTTTTATTTCGTTCATTTAATACATTTATTTCTTTGACTAAATAAATGTTCATTTAATAGATTTTCCTGTTAGGTCGAAAAGTTATAATATTCGGAGATTTGCATTTTTGTCGATGCATATATAAATATAAAAATAAAAAACAAAACATGTTTTTTTACGTAGTTTTCTTTTTTTTTTTAGTACAATTTTTTTTACGTAGTTACCTAGTAAAAACATTTTATACAAATTATTTCATTCAAGCAAAAAATATACTTTATTTTTTTAACTCTTTGTGCTTTGAAAGTTACGTTACAATAATATTTATGAATGCAAAGGTTTTGAACGTTTTTATTGTTCTATTTAAGAATCTTTTTTATAAAAAAAAACCTTGAAGTTTTTATATACAAATTAAAGTATAGCTATAATTGTTACTAATTGAATTTAGACATATTTCAAGAGTTCAAAATTATTGCAATACAAGGACATTATTAATTTTGATAGGTTTCAATGATAAATTATTTCCAAAAACAATTAATATTATAACCCCCTTCCCCTAACAAAAAAAAAAGTTTCCTTCGTTGTATAAAAATAATTATTTAAAAATTAAAATAATAAACATTAGTTGAATTAAGGTGATCAATTCTTAATCCTGTTGAGCATGTTCTTCAGATTTGGTATACAATAAAACTAAATCAGGCAAATAGAGCGCTAACAATGAGAGATTTTTAACATGAAAATCTCAATTATTATTTCATTAAAATAAATTTATTGACTCAATCGCTAAAAAAAAGACCCAAAAAAACCCTACAAAATTAAACGACTAAAAATATTAACAATAAATTTTTAGTGATACAACCACAAACCGATGTGGGACATGCATCCGTTGCCTTTTTGTTGAATATATAAGTATTTGGGTTCCTCAAAAAATATATATAAAAGCATTTGGGATAATTTTTGAATTGGTAGAAAACATTTTTGATCAATTAAAAATATTTTTCAAAATTTTCTTAATGTCTAATTTAAGAATAAAAACATAATTTTAAAATGGTAAAAAAAAAACGTCCTCCACGTGTACTTTCAACTTTCACATAAAAACATTTTTTAAAAAGGCTACTCCACATGAACTTTTAACATTGTAAAAATTGGAAGAGTCTAACCGTCCTGATCACAATTTTTTTTTCTAGAATTACACGATAAGAAAAAAAAAACTAAATGGAATTTTAAAAATCTGTTTCAATTTTCTCAGAACTTTATCAGCAAATTATTATTATTAATTAATAGTAAAAAAAAAAAAAAAGAGTCTAGGTACAGTGTGAGAAAGCTAAGAAACACAGAGCGTTTGGCAGAAGGCATAAAATGGCAGCTAAAGGAAGACAAGAATCGAAAGAGAACCAAACACAGCCAGAAAAAAAGAAAAAGACCCGAACAAGAAGAAGCGAGTAGGAACATCGGAGTTATAAAATTTCTCGAGAAGAAAATTCAATTTTACCTTCTAACCTTTCTATATATATAATTTTTCAAATTTAAAATTTTACTCAAATAGATTAGAAGAAAACTACAAAATATTAAATATTATATATATATATATATATTTTTTAGTTAAGAATAAAATAGTCATCGATATATTGATATATTCCTAAGTTAAAAGTTTGGGATGAATATTAAGAATGAAAGGATATCTCTAATATTAATATATAAATATTCATGATGAAATGCCTAAAAATTATCATCAATTTGTCTCCTTTAGAAAGTAAAATTATTAATTAAAATAATTTTTTATAATTTTACAAAAATATTTGTCTATATCAATATATTCATAAAATCGAAATCCACATCCATATTTTAATCCTAAATGACCTGAGAGAGATTAGGGCTTTTGGATTTCCCACATGCAAACAAAAGGGTTAGTTGAAAAGGAAGAAATGGGTATAGAGAGAAAAGGAGAGTGATTTAGATTATTAATTGTTTGATCTTTGAAGAGGAAGAAGCATGCAGTAGTTTCTGATGGATTATTACTACTTAGTTGGATTCATAAGAAAAATTATTGAATGAAAGTGGTATAATGTGAGATGTGACCATCTTCTAATAATTATTAGATGTAGATTTGAAAATATTCATGTCTTTAATAACCACTAGTTACAAACACGTGTGATGCAGATGGAATTGTGTAGTTTGATTTAAAGCAAAAAATCAATAGTTCTTTTTTATAATTGAAGTTGATTTGCAACACACTCATTAATTGACAAAATGAGATCAATCCATAGAAAATGCTATTACCAACATTATCCACTTGAATGTAACAATAAAAAATAAACGTAATTATGAAATTGTACTAATGATTGCTTTATAAAATATAGTAGACTATTTATTAAAATTATATTCTTCAATAACAAATAAAATTATGTACTAAAAAAAAATAAAATTATAATATTATAAGGGGAAAAAATGGAATGAGTAATGTAAAAGTATACTTCAAACTGAACAATTGTGTCTCGTTAAAGGTGACTTTGTGTGAAAGGATGTATCTGTCTGTGGATACACATTTCAACGGACACTTCGATCGAAAAAGTCATGTTCCATTAGAAGCGACTTTTTGTGAAAGAACGTACATGTCTGTATCTAAACAGTCACGTCTCATAGAAGTTTTGGCAAAGTACGTATGTATTAAATTGTTGAGAGCAAAATTGGAAGGTAAAAATTCTCCTTCATAGTGTTGAGATTTATGCCATAGGCTCGTGACGTCATATAAACTATAATAATGTAAATAAGATAGACTTAAATATTATTTGTGCATCTTGTCAAATTTAACGACATTCAATGTCTAATTGCTCCTTAACACTAGTACAAATAACCCTTTTAATGTCGGTAAAAAAAAAAAAACAGGCGCGCTTTTAATGACGGACGGAAAATAAAATCTTTTCATGTCGGGCATTGCCTGTCATTAAAAGTGGTATTTTTGGGCGCTAAAACGCTCCCTACAAATGCCTGAAATTTCAACTTTTTATGACGGTCACGCGCCGTCATTAAATGATATGAAATGTCCGACATTGAAAGTGAGATTTTAGGCGCGTTTTTATTACAAAGTTGAACAATTTATGACGGGCAATGACCGTCATGGACAATGTCCGACATGAAAAGTAAAAGTTGAACTTGTGATGACGGTCAAGGACCGTCATAAAAAGCGTCCGACATGAAAAGTTCCTTAAAAAATCACTATACTCTTTTCATTGTTTCATTTCTCTCTCTCCCACACCCGACCCTTTTTTGCAAAAACCCTCCATCTCCATCACCTCTTCCGGCGCCACTCCCGTCCGATCACTCCCTTCCACCGCCGTTCTCTCTCTCCCACGCACGAGCAACATTGGCTATTTTTTCCCCTCCATCCGTCGTCCTTTCACTTCCTTTCACCGGTTTTTGGATACCCATCTTGAGCTTCTTCCTCCGCCGCCTCTTGAGCTCGTCCTCCCCCGCCATCTCACGCCGCTGCCAACAACCCACTCCTCCTTGAACATTTTGGAGCTATTTTAGTGAGTTTATTTTCTCTTTAAGCTCTTTAATGTGC
>JAOANK020000038.1:462567-475752 GCA_026257165.2 Telfairia occidentalis | reverse complement strand
TATAATTTTAAAATAATTAGGTTCAACAAGAAAAAAAAAAAAAAAAGAATTACGAAATACTCATGGTAACCATTCGAGCAGATGAAATTAGTAATATTATCCATTAACGTATTGAACAATATAATAGAGACGTCAAAATTGTAAATACGGGTACCGTACTTCAAGTAGGTGACGACATTGCTCGTATTTATGGTCTTGATGAAGTAATGGTAGGTGAATTAGTAGAATTTGAGGAGGGTACTATAGGCATAACTCTAAATTTAGAATCAAATAATGTTGGTGTTGTATTAATGGGTGATGGTTTTCTAATATAGGAGGAAGTTCTGTAGAAGCAATGGGAGAATTGCTCAGATACCAGTAAGCGAGGCTTATTTAGGTCGTGTTATAAATGCCCTAGCTAATCCTATTGATGGCCGAAGTGAGATTTCATCTTCGTTCTCCTGAATGCATCTATCCAAAAGATGCACCACCTTATTTTACTAATTTCTTCTCAAACAAACTATTTTTCTTAATTTTTTTTAAAAATAATCACTATTAATCTCTATAATAAGTTTATTTTCCTTCAACTTAATTTCCCATCTCAATAAGATTGGAGATAAAGAAATATTTCATAGGGAAAGGCGAATCATTTAAATAGGAAAATAATTGTTAAATAAGCCAACAAATAATAATTAATTGATTTCAACTCTATGCTTAGAATTCAATCATGACCCAAGGTCAAATTTTTTTAAAATTAAAAAAAATGATAAAAGGAATAAAACTTTAACATCCCACTTGGGAAAAATGGCACATTGTAGTAATTAAAAAGGAGAATCTTCCATGATAGAGTTAAAGATACAAGAAATTTGAAGCACATCAAAAATCATATTTTCGTCCTCATCAATTTTCATCTTATCAAATCGAACATAGTTCAACTGGTTAAAGACATATCTTTTAAATCAAAAAGTTATGCATTTAAATTCTCTCATCCCATAAGTTGTTGAACTTAAAAAAAAAAAAAAAAAAATCTCATCTTATCAATAAACCAACCAAATTAAATTATAAGCACACAAATTTACATTATTTTTTATTATATTGTTGCTTTAATTGATAGCTTCTAATGTTTCTCATTTTCTTTCCTTTGAAGGGAACGTGGAAGAGGATGCAGTATTGGTGATATATATTACATGCTTGGTGTTGTTTAAAAAAAATTAATTGAAATAGTGATGAGAAAAGAATAATTTATTGATTGCCTAAGACAACAGCTAATTTCTGCTTTTAGTGGTTGGAATTTGATTAGACAGTACCTTATTATTATGTTGAAGTTTAAACATATTTATAGTCCTTAAATATTTTAAAACTTTTATAATTTTTTTGGACAATAAAAATCTTGTTGGAATAATCAAATTATTTGAATGGACATACAATTATTTTGAACTATACACAATATCTATTTTCTTTCTTTCACTTGTCTATATTTTATGCATAAATTATTTCTCGATTAAAATTTTAATGAAAAGTTTTTACTTAAAAAGGACTTAATTGTTAAAAAAAAAATGAGGACAAAAACGAATTTTTAAAAAACTAAAAACTCCAAAAAAAAAAAAAAAAAGAAATTATAAAATGGGCTCACCTAGAAAGTTAGTGGGTATGCTATTCCTATATTTTATGTGTATGATATTATTGTAGCAAAATTAAATTAGCTAAGTATGATGATGTAAAAGGAATAAGAATTTTTTTTTTCTCAATATAGACAAAAAGTTTGATAAAGGCTTTGTGGTTTTGTTGCTTTTGCCTTTCCCTTTCTTTTTTTTTTTTTTTTTTTCAAATTTGCTATCATCTTGCCTCTACAAAATAATATTACCCAATTCAACATTAGTAATATAGAAATTATGGATTTCATAATCTAATAAAAAAATTTCACTTTTTTTCTCTCTCTAGGACTTTTTTATTTGTTCCCAATAATTTTGACCATTGATAGTGGCATGGGATATTTCCCAAGAGAATAGCATATCACATAATTTGCCTCATGGGTTCCTTTTAAAAATGGTGTTCCTATTTTCTCTCCTTGTTATAATCAAACTTGGAGAGAGAAAGAGAATTGGTAGGATTTGAAAGAGAAAATGTTATATCTCTATAAAATGGAGAAGAAGTGGAGAAATATTCGCATATTTAAGTTGATTATACAATGAAAAAACAATACTAAAAAAAAATTTGATTTTGAATGAGCAAGAAAGAAGTTACAAGAACGCGACGTACGTACTTACATACAATCTATATTATGTAAGGCTTTAAAAGTCAAAAAAATTGTGCTAAAATTGATACAAATCCACAAAAGAATAATCCATTGCCTTTGATCAATCCTACATGGTCCCCTTTACATATCATATAGCAAAAACCCTTTTTCAACTCACAAATTTTCAAACAAACACATCAAAATTTTCAGACAAAAAGCTTCTTTGATTGGTAACAAAACTACAATGAGTAGCTTTTTTTAATTATTTGGCTCTTTAATTGTTTCAAATTGTTATTCCATTTGCGCTTCTCCTCCAAGCAAAGTGTTTGTTTGTTCACTATTTTTATTTGACATAATGACTTCCTTACCAAAAAAAAAAAACATTAGAAAAAAAACAAAGTTAAGTTACAACTGTTAACTACACCCACATATATTAGAGAAATTATTCAATAAGGTCATCAAAATGTGGCTAGCTCCAAATGAGCGTTGGATTAATCTATCTGCTCCCTAATAATTTCGGGATATAAAATCGATGTGCTTTTATAATTTCTCTCATAAATTCAATAGCATAAAATGACCAGATACATTGCGGCAGCTTCCTCAAATAATTTCTCCATTGGTATATACTTTTATCTTGTTGAAGTTAAATAAAATTTTGTTGGATTTCATACAAACGGACGGAGAGAGAGAGAAAGGGCCAAAAAGTGTTGTTGAAGTAGAATGAATTGGACAACAACAATTTAATTTGAAAAGGGCATATTTTCATTTTATGTGAATATTTTAAATATAAGTTACTTTTTTTAGTTCACAACGTGATATATGATGAAAATTCGAACCTCAAACTTTCTAATTAAAAATATATAGTTTAATCAGTTAACTATGTTCATATTATTATTTTAAATATAAATTACAGCAGCATATTGTTTATATATATATATATGTTAAATTCACTTAATTCCACATAGAACAATCAATAAACTTCGATGCTAATCTGAGTATACTTCAACTGGTTAGAGACATATTTTTGATAAAAAATTTAGAGGTCCAAATTCTCATTCTCAAATATTATTGAACTAGTAAAAATGATTAAAATTTTTCCATAGTTCATTTTGTAACTTTCTAGAGGGAAAAAATGTTTAAATCTTATTTTTATTTTTAAACTATCAGTTTTGTCCTTAAACTTTTAAAATATATATTATATTCTCAAAATTTGTAAAAAAAATAAAATAAAAAATAAGTATTTTGGTTCTAGACTTTTATAATGTTTATTTTAATTCATAAACTTTTAAAAAATAATTATTTTAGTCCTTATCATATTACTTTTTGATCTAGTACTCAATTTCAACTGATGTAATTTGGATATATGGATGATTTAAAAGTTAAGAAACTGAATAAAATAATATTAAAAGTTTCAAGACTAAAATAAGATATAAACAAAAAAAATAATTCGGTCAAGAGACCATATGTTAATAATCTCCTAAATTAAACATCCTACGTTCAAATCTCGATTCATATTCGTTAAAAAAAAAAAAAAGAGTACTAATTAAAAGAGGTCAAATTGAATGGAAATAAAGGAAGAATTGAATAATTTTGTAGCAATGATTAAAGTGAAAATAATATGAAAAGCCTTGATTTGGAAGAGCATAAATATATAAAAGGAAAGGGAGGATGGAAATTTTTACTATTAAAAGGGTGGGGGCCAATGAGAGTTAATGATTTTGCAGTGCCCTAAATTAAGGGTTATGCATAATATTAAGGCAGCAAAATGAGAGGGAGTTCTCAAATAATCCCAAGCCAACTAAATTGCAAATTTGCAAAGAAATAAAATAAAATAATGAATGATGTGATGGGTGCAGTACTATTATTACTGATGTGAAACCTGTGCTGTGATCCGTTGGATCAGGGGACCACTGATTCTGTATATTATCATTTAATTTTTTAATTTTTTTGATTTTCTTTCTGAAAATTGCTTGGCATTGATTGTTCTGTGGCAAGGTTGCTTGCAGTGTTCTTTTTCTTATTGGGAAATACATCAGAGAGGGATAGCCTTCGGAGCTTGCATTTCAATAAAGTTTTTGCCACTTTCATATATATGTAAATACAGTTAAATTACTAGTTATATTAAAGTTTTAAGTTTCAATTTAATCTATATGATTTGGGTTTGAACTTAATTTGATTTTTATGGTTTTTTATTAAACCTTACAGATTGTTACTAAACTGCTATTTACTTACACGAAAAATTCGCTCATATATATATTTTTTAATATTTTGTTAGGTTGTGGAGCCCAAATCATCAATCGAACTTTGTTCGTGGAGATTTATCGTACAAGAAGTGAAGAAAACGGATCGAGGGAAGAGATTGAATGTTGTAGAGCCAAAAGCGTTTTGAAGAGACAAAGAAAAAGTTCAGAGCGCCATGACCCTACTCTGCACTATACTACAGTGTTGTTCCTAGCATTGCAGCGCTATCTCGATTTTTTTAGAAGTTCACCCTAGCCATTTTTTTAACCATTAACACTTGGAGCGAGACTGTACGACGAGATTAAGTAGAGTTGTTTTCATTGTAATCTTCAAGCATTTTAGAAGAACATGGAATTGCATGAACTGGACGTATCCCTTTAATTGTTGGAGTGAACCGGTATAACCCTTTGAGTCAAGTTCCTTCCTATCCCTAAAACTCTTTATTTTTAGTTTATATTGCTTGTGGTGTTTAATCTATGTGGTGAAAACAAACCTTAGGCAATTTAATTGGGTCTAATTATCCACTTTGCAGTTTATTTTCTCAACATATTTTACTTAGCCCTAAACTTTAATCCAATCAATTAACACAAGTACTCAAATTGAGTATAACTCAATTGGTTGAGATATATTTTCTCGACTAAAAGATTGTGAGTTCATATTCTCATCCTCACATGTAACCTAACACGTAGCGTGTCTCTCTCTATATACAATATTGTAACAACAAAAATGATTAGGTGAAGTTTTAAAAACAATTGAGATCAAATTGAAACTACCTCTCAATAATAGTGATAAATCAAATTATAATAATGTTCAACAGATCAGGGAGATAAAATTTGTGATGTAGATATTTAAAAAGAAATGTTTAGACTATTATTTTTTCTTTCCTAGAAAGTATTTTTGAAAACTACGATGGTGTCGTTTGTAGACGTTGTCTACTTGGAATTTGTAGATCCATAATTGTTTTATCGTACAAAAATAGCTTCAATTATTGCTTTTTTTTCCCCTTTTATTTTACAAATAAGTCTTTCATAAAAAGAAACTGCACGGTAAAGAAAAGGAAAATAAGTTTTAGAAAGCAGTTTTTGTAACATATTTTTATTGAAATTTTATCTTTTTAAAAACAGTCCCTAACGGTACGAAATGTATATGAGAAAGGAAGGCTATAGGTTTCGGAAAGAGCATTTCATATAATAAAAGTTTGTCGGCTTCGTATGGAAAATAGCATAATCTATACCAAAATGAAGCTACTAAAATTGAAGAATCAGAAATGAAATATACATAATTTCTAATTATATAAACATAGCTTTAATTTTTTAACAACTATATAATATAATCGTTATGATGTATTATAAAATTTATACGCCAATGGGTTTGATACAAATTATTGACAATATATTTCAGTAATTACTAAAACAACATTTTAATTGTCCTTTTCAATTAGCCCTTAATTTCAGTTACATTATATTCTCTAAAATTCATCGTGCAAAAAAAAAAAAAAAGGGTTCAAACAGCTCCAATTCACTCACATTCGCTAATTCTCATTTCTATCACTGTCCATTTTTTTTATTATTTTAAAAAATATTTGTTAAATTTAATATTTTTAAAAAGGATAAAATTTTGGTTTCTATCTTCTTAAACTTTATGATTTATATCATTTTAGTTCTTAAATTTTTAAAATGTCTATTTTAGTTTATGTATTTTCATAAAACAACCATTTTTGTCCAATATAAAGTTTTCATTAATGTTTCCCAACTCAATACCCATCTCAGCGAGCTCATATAGCTTCAATTCACCTTCACATTAATATATTATGAATACACGTATTCGAAACCAATCTTCATGTGTTAAACAATTCATCAAAATAATGACAAATTTAACTACAATAAAATTTATATGAAAAGATAACGTGACCATAACTCAACTAATTAATCAATTTTTTTTTAGTTCAACAAACATGTGGGGGGTGAGATTCGAATTCACGACCTTTTGGTCTGAGAGATATGTTTTAACCACTGTAACTATGCTCGATTTGACAACTCGATTAATTAGTTGGAGTTCAACAACATGTGAGAGTGCGGGGATTCGAACGCATGACTTCTTAATCAAAGAGTTATGTCTTTAACCAGTTGAGCTATGTTCGATTTAGCGTAACTCAATTAATTAGTTAAGACATTACATATCTATTTTAAAGGTGAAATGTTAATATCCTTTTTTTATTTCGATATGGTTGAACTAAAAAAAAAAAAGTGGGGCCCACATGAGTTTTGAGATGAAGAAACTCCAAAGTTGTGCGTGTGTTTGTGTGTGCCCACAATGAATAGGTTAGGAGAATGGGGTTTGCAGAGTTAGAGAGCTTTGATTGTATATTGCAGAACCAAATACCAAAATACAACACCCACACTCTTATGTTACCCTTTTTTTTTTTTCTTTTTTTTTTTTCTCTCTATTGCAAGTGGAAAAAAAAAAATTCACCATCACAAACCACCAAGGTACTTTGGCTCCTTTCTTCTGACACATCATAAATACATCTCAACCTCCTTATAATGCTTCTGTTTTCAAAAAGGAAAATAAAAAAAATTAATTTTTTCTTGTTTTCAATGATATTCCATTTCCATGTGTCTTCCAATGGCTTGAATCATGTGAATTAATGTGGATTAAATTTAAGGGTAAATTGTCAAATCTTTCCTTTCAACTATTAGGGTAGATACAATGTAGTCCTCCAACCTTTTTTTTTTTTTTTTTGGAATTTTAATCAGTTATAAATTTAAACATTAATAATTAATTAACTTAAATAATAATGTTACAAATTAAACTTTTATATTCCAAAAAAAAAACACCCGCTCACATTGGGCAATTTGTGCTTCACCAATGAATCAACAACAAAATGGAAGAAAATGTCAAAAAAAAAAAAGAAAATATATATATATATATATATATATAAGGTCAATGATGTTTGGCTGCTTCTAGGTGTATATTCAGTGAGTGCCATTTAACATTAATGAACATCTTAATCCACTCTGTCCCATTGATCTCTCATATATTTATGACCCAAATATTTATTTTATTTGCACTTGTGACCCACTCACGAAGGCCTTCTTGGAAGAATCATAAGCATAACAGGGGGGATTTTGTTAATATCTGAAATTTATGCTTCCTATCTTCGCTGGCAGACAGAAAGATGGCGCATACATGGTTAAAAAGTTTGTTTTTTTTTTTAAAGATGTTACATTACTAATTACTTTTTTTTTTTTTTTGAATTCAACATTTGTGGGATTGAGGTATCGAACCATCAACCCCTGCAATGGTAATAATACATGTCTTTATCCACTCAGCTATGCTCGGATTGATTACATTACTAATTACTAATGAAAGAAGCTAATGAAGATATTAATATATATCTATGTTAAAGTCAATTAATGGGGTGAGATCATACCACCACTAATGCACCAGATTCCATCAATGCTTGGACAGAGTGTAGTACTAAGTTGGATGACCATTTGAAAAGTCATCATGTTACACTCTTTTAAGCGTACTAAAAATAAAAGTTAATTAATGCATTTCATATATTAAATAGTTATAGAAGAGTCAATATGAACACAACTCAACTGGTTAAGACATATATCTTCTAAAAAGTTACAGATTCGAATCACCACTTCCTCACGTTGTTGAACTAAAAAAATAGTTATAAAAGTGAACATCATAAGAAATGAGAGGTTTTGAGAATGTGAAGGTTAATAAAAATATGCATTTTATTGTTTTTTCAATTTGTTGTAACCAATATTCTTCCCCAAATTGCTTGATAAAATTGACAACAAAAATTAATTAAGATGCTTAATTAGTGGATTAGCATCTCTTACATTAAAAGTAAATTTATAGTGTTTTTCAATTTATTTTTCTATATTAATAGTGCTTGAAATGAGAGATTTGATCTAAACAACAAAGTAAAGATGTGTGATGGTTTCAATAGATTCTCAATAATGCATTGAAAATGTGGACCATATATAAAATTATAGACACCATTTGGTCAAATACACATAAATAATAAATAGATTAAAAATAAGATTAAGGGAGAGAAAAGCAAGATAATAGCCTGCAAACAAAAATAATATTCTGACATTTTCAGATGTGTGTTTCCTATCATTTTTGTTTATTTTATTTTTGTTATACCAAGGCCTCTAGTATGCAATTATTTTTAAATTAAAACCTTCCTAACTAAATTTACAAACAAATGAATTTAAATTCATCACCTAAAGATTAGTTGGAGAGTCAATTTTTTTTTTAACAACAATATCAATATTATTCAAAAATATATATATATTTTTTTTGAATTCAACCCTGGCAAGATTAGAGGATTAAACTATCGACCTTTGCAATGGTAGTAGATATTATATCTACTAAGTTATTCTAGGATTGGCGATGAATTAAAAGTTCAAAGCATAAAAGAGAGAAAGAAATTGAAACCAAATACGATATAAATGGTGTCAAACCGAGTATAGCTCAACTGACTAAAAACATGTCTCCTTGACCAAGAGATCATAGTTTCGCATCTCCTTACCCCACATGCTGTTGAACTAAAAAAATATATATATATTTAAATGGTCAATAACAAATTTCGGCATTAGGATTAAAACGGAATATTTCGCTTTAGCGGAATAGTAATAAGAGAATATAGAATTGATTTTGTGTATGATAGAAGGATAGAGAGGGTTGAGAAGGAGGGAAAAGGGTTTTTATTTATGGCAAGAAAACTAAAGTGAGAAGCAAACAAGCTCTCTCATTCTCTCTTTAACCATTTAAGAAGACACTACAAAATATGTACCAAAGCAATACAACTCATAGAGAATAGAGTGAAAAGGAAAGGCTGTCTTAAAGGAAATTCATGAGAGGAACAATGGGGTGTGAGTTGGAAGATGGGTTAGAGAGAGAATGTCATATTTGGCCTGCAAGTTCAAGGGCTATTGTTGTCATTTTAGAGAGAGAGAGAGAGAGAGCTTTTTGTGGGGTCTAAGCAAAGACAAAAATGCTTGATGGCCATTTCCAAGCACTTGTTTTTCACAACTCTTTCTTTTGTGGCTTTTTTTTTTTTTTTTGCTTTGTTTGTTTTCTAACATTCATTAATCAAAGTTAGGTTTAAAACTCCAAAATGGGTTTTTGGAAAAGATCAGCAACACCAACTTCTATGCTTTTGTTCTTGGTGGATTTATTCAATTTCCTTCTCTCAACTTTGTCTTACCAATACAACCCCCCATATACAATGTATCAAACTATATCAATTCAACAACCTGGTCCCTATGTGCCTATAATGCCACCCATCAAATATGTATTTTACTTTACTTTATTCGTAAAAAAAAAAAAACAATATAAAATTATTGCAGGTGGAGAATATACCAATCAAATTAACAAATCTATGTATATATAAAGTTAAAAGTATTACGTTGATGAAGATATAATTTAACCTACCAAAATATCGACGATAAGAATGACACCTGATAATCTAAATTAAAATCAATTTTAATAGGGATAATTATTTAGGGAAAGTTATGTAAAAATATATACAAGAAAAGTTTAATTATGATTAGGCAATGCTTGGAAGAGAAGAAGTAGTGGCCATTATTTAATGAAAATTGCACATGTGCTAAATTGAGGGGTGAAATGAGAAAACTAAAATTACTCCATGTGAAAGCAAAATTTTGTAGCACTTTAATTTGTTTCTTTTTTTAGAGGATGATGATGCCTATTTTGTTGAGCTATTGACAAGATTACTTGTAGTTTATGCTTTTACAACAAATTTAAAGTTCAGTTATCATGAAAAACAAATTTTCAATCAGAATGATTATTCAAATTCTTACCCCTGAAAATAAGCCTAAGCCTTTTCAAAATAGTTTATATACGAAAGAAATATCAAGAAAAAAAAAAAAAAGTTCAAATACAATTTTTAGTCCATATAATACATATTTAGCTCTTATAATATTTTAAGATTTCATACTTTATCTATAATGATTTAGTTTCTTTCACAAATAATGAAATCCCTTATATTCAAATACACCATTTTTTAGAAAATATTTAAATATACCCTAAAATAAGCCAATATATCACTTTTTTTTTTTTTATAAACTTATTAGTTATTATTAAGTGCTAAATAATACTCGCAACTAATTTATTATTTCCTATCCGATTGAAAAGATACATCCAAATAGTAGACCATTATATTATTCTCCATCATTTAAACACGAGTTGATTATTCTCACAAGAGGTCATCAGTTCGAATATCTCACTCCCAGATGTTGTTGAATTAAAAAATAATAATAATTTTTTTTTTTTTTTTTTGGAGTGTACACAAACTTAATTGTTTCAATTTTCTAAATATGGTTAATATTTTATCTAAAAATTGAAGGACCAAAATATTAAGAGAATGAATGTTCAAGGATTAAATTTAAAAAATATAATCTAACCATTAAAAAATCAAACCACTTATTAACGGAAAATTTCTCTCCATTAACGCACCAAAAATTTCAACATATATCATCAAGAGTAAGATATGAAATAACAATGACTAGAAAGGTGATTAAATAATGAAATTAAATCATATTTAATAAAATTGGTCGATTCTTTGAATCTTTCAACATTTTTGTCTTTTTACCTCAAATTTATTACAACCTATTTTTGTGATCTTTTTTTGGTTAAGTTCGTGGGGGGAAAGAGGGGGTCACAGTCATAGACAAGAATTCTTAATCAAACAGTTAGTTCTCTTTTACTTTTCCTTCAAAAGTTGAAATTAACCACTAAGGCCTTAAATAGTGTGTTTACTGTCTTTTCTCAATTTCACAACTGGAAAAATGGAAAGTTAAAAAAGAAAATAAGAAAAAGGGGGTAGAATTTGGTTGAGATTTGGAAGTTTAATAACCAAGAAAAATCCCACATCAAATAACAAGATTCTCTAAGACTTAAATAAAAGTAAGTTAGGTTGCAACTATAATTTGAATTATAACCCTACAAACAAAAAAAATAGTTCAATAACATGTAAAGGTGAGAGATTTGAATTTCTAGTCGACAAAGTATATCTTAATTAGTTAAATCATGTTCAAATTGACATAACCCTACATTTTAAAAAACTTCACTGCCCTCCTCATGTTTTTATTAAAATTACCCAGACATTACTACCATTATTGAAAATTAACCAAAAAAAAAATCTAATGTAAAAACTTGTTCACAAATATAGCAAATGAACTTAGTGATATGACATTTAATTGTAATAGCACAAGAGCCTAATAAGTCACATTGGTTGATCCATTATAATAACTGAAACCTTTAGAAAGGAGAAGTACAAATTTGATTCCAAAGCACAACTCCAAGTGACTTTTTTTTTTTTTGAGTTTAACAATAGGGGTAGAGGGATTCGAATCCATAATTTCTTGGTCAAGAAAATATGCCTTTAACTAAATGAGCTACGCTCGGTCAGTCAACTCCAAGTGACTTATTACATTAAATTTTCATTGATTTATATAAGAGATATTAATATAAATAGCATAAAATAAAAACGTATTTTCAAATACAACAAAACTTTACAATTTTATAAAAAAAATATAATCTAAATCTAAATCAAACTTAAAAGTAACTTAAAACACTCGGGCTATATTTGGAAAAAAAAATTGTGACGCTTTTAAAAACACATACTAATTTTGTATTAATGGTAAATGTCCTGTAAATTTTGATTAAAAAAAAGGGGATGATAATAGAATTTTTACAAATTAGAGTTAAAACATATGATAATAATGATACATACCAACTAAAATTTGAAATTGTACTTAAAAAAAAAAAAACTAAAATTTGAAATTTAACCCAAAAGAAAAAACTAAAGCAAAGGGAAAAAAAAAATTCCCTTCACACAAAAGGTACAAACCAAATTAAAAATAAGAACCTTCATGGTTGGCACAGTTTGCCAAGCCATTGTCCCACAAGAAAGAGAGAGAGAGAGAGAGTATGGGCCATTTACAAACAACTCCAACACAAGACGTGGAGACGGCTACAGAGGCACTGCTGCACGCCCATCAACCACTTTCTTTTTCTTTTTTATTTATTTTTTATTATTACTTGTTGATCAATCTTATTTTAGCGAGGAAAAATAGGGGGAAAAATGAATGAAAATCAGTTGGGAAAATAAAGAAAAAAAGGAAAAAAACGATTTTTTCAAAGATTGAAAGAGAGTCATCCTCGAGAAAAGCCAACACCGATTCCAACCCCACGAGAAGAGAGGAAGAGGAAAAAAGGAGAGAGAGAGAGAGCAGAATAATAAGGGCAACAGGGCGTCTCTCTCTTGGACGGATTCGTTTCAATCGCATCTCTCTTTCTCTCTCTCTCTATTTACTTTCTTTATTTCCCTCTCACTATTTATATCACACGTAACAGGAGGAGAGAGAGAGAGGGGGAAAGAAAGAGATTTTTAATTACCATACCCCCAAAACACAAGAACCAAAAAAAAAATTGGAAAAAAAAAAAAGCATCAGAAACAAAGGAAAAAAAAAAGGTAGGTGACAAAGATGGTGAAGAGGGCAAGAATGGTGATGAAGAAGGTGGAGGTGAAAGTGGTGGTGCCCTCTTACCAGACATAAATTCATTTCCCTTCTCTGTTTTCTCTCTCTCTCTCTCTCTCTCTGTGTATACACAAAACAAAATTTTTCCTTTCTCTCTCCTATTGAAGAGTCCGTCTAGTGTAAGACTTTGAAGGGGTG
>JAOANK020000038.1:413021-429377 GCA_026257165.2 Telfairia occidentalis | reverse complement strand
AAAAGGTCAGCTCCGTAAATGCTAAAGATCACCCTTCGCCATAAAGCACTTGGCTCATGAGAGAAACACCAACCCCATTTATCAAGAAGAGCTTGATTTCTTTCTTTGAGACCGCCTATACCAATACCACCATTCTCCAAAGGGAGAGAAGCAAGAGACCGACGCATTGAGTGACAAAGCTTGCCATCACTGTTGCCTTGCCAAAAGAAATTCCTTAGCAATTTTTTTAACTTCAGAGCACACTTTATTAGGCATAAAAAATAAGGATAAATAGTACAAAGGGATATTAGACAAAACTGAATTACAAAGAGTTAATCTAACGCCTCTTGACAAGTTGAATTTCTTCCATTTATCAAGCTTTTGCCTAATTTTTTCCAAAACCGGCAGCCAAAAATTATAGGACTTACGATTCCCTCCCAGTGGCATTCCCAAATAAGTGATTGAGAAAGATTCAAGCTTGCAATTTAAGGAAAGAGCCATGTGGGAAGAAAGAGACGATGAAATATTAATACCAGATAAGGATAATTTCTCCCAATTAATCTTCAAACTCGAAATACATTCGAAAGCCTCCACGGATTGGATCAAATTCTTTAACATACCTTTGTCATTTTTGTAAAAAAGAAGGGTATCATCCCCAAATTGGAGATGAGAAACATGAATACCATTAGAGCCAATCGGCACCCCTTCAAAAATACCTTTTGAAGACAAGAAATCCAGCAAGCTACTCAACACATTAGCCACAAGCAGAAAGAGAAATGGAGAGAGTGGATCACCTTGTCTTAGACCTCTTGAAGCAGTAATCCTACCACGAGGCCTTCCATTAATAAAATAGAAAACTTGGGGCTTCGAACACAACCCCTAATCCAAGGAATCCAGCGAATACCAAAGCCTTCTTGCTGGAGAACCATTTCCAAAAAATCTTAGTCCACCCTATCGAAAGCCTTCTCAAAATCCAGCTTGAGCAACCAACCTTCGTTCTTTCTTTTATAATCTTTCACAATCTCATTGGCAACAAGAATAGGATCAAAAATTTGTCGACCTTCAATAAATGCACTTTGATTTAAAGAGATGGTAGAAGGCATTATCCTCTTAAGACGTTCGGCAAGGACTTTTGCCAATACTTTGTAAATAGAAGAAATGGGGCTAATTGGCCTATAATCTTTGACCTTGGTAGATCGATCTTTCTTCGGAATAAGGCATATAAAATTCTCTTTAACAGCCGCATTCATATATCCATTCCTGAAAAATTCTACAAAGAATTTGATAAGATCTGCCTTGAGATATTGCCAAAAGTAATTGAAAAATTCAAAGGTGAAACCGTCAGGACCAGGAGCTTTATTTTTTCCCAAAGCTTTTAACGCTTCAAGGATTTCAGATTCCTTTTCTTCCAAACGCCTTTGACATTCTGCAGAAATGACCCTCCAATTCAGCCCCTTTGGAATAAATCTTTGCTTGTCCTCACCCTTATACAGCTTGCTGAAAAAATCAACTATCTCACTTTCAAAAGCTGGCTGAGTTATCAAAACTTCATTCTTGTTGCTAACCAACTCCGATATGAGTGCTTTTCGCTTCCTTGCTGATAAAAAACGATGGAAAAAGCTTGAGTTTTCATCACCTTCCTTTAGCCAATGTAATTTACACTTTTGGATGTGTTCTCTCTTTCTGCATGTAAAGTAGCAGTAAGTCGTTCCTCTTAACCCGCCTGATAGCATAATCTTGAAATAGCACAATCTTGAAAGGAAAGTGCCAAACTTTCCTCTTTTAAGTCAATGGCTGAAATATCAGCCAAAATACTCTGTTCCATAAGCTTCTTTGATTTTTCATTTTGAGAATTCCAAGATATAACAATGTTCTTGACATTTTCCTTTTTCTTTTAGTTAATGAGGTGTTAAGTGCCGTCATTGCTAATCTTTATGAGAAAGGGATATGTGAAGGCTTTCTTGTGGGAAAATCCAGGGTTCACGTGTCTATTCTTCAATTTGCAGATGATACTTTAATTCTTTGCGAATATGATGATAAAATTTTGTATGCGCTGATCAATGTCATTGAGTTGTTCGAATGGTGTTCAGGGCAAAAAGTAAATTGGGAAAAATCAGCCTTGTGGGGAGTTCATGTGGATGAAGACAAGCTGAAGGTTGTTTTCTCTCACCTTCATTATAAGCTTGAGTTCTTACCATTTATGTATCTTGGTCTTTCTTTAGGTGGATATTGAAAGAAATTCTCTTTTTGGCTGCTGGTTATGGAAATGATTCAAAAGAAATTGGATAAATGGAAGCGCCTTAATCTATCTCGGGGAGAAAGGTTAACTCTATGTGGGGCTGTATTGTCAAATATCCCCATTTACTATATGTCTTCTTTTATAATGCCCTGCAAAGTCCTTTTAAAAATTGAGCATATTTTGAGGTTTCTCTTTTGGGAGGGCCAAAAAGGCAACAAGATTTCCCATTTAGCTAGATGAGATTTAATTTCAAAACCCCTTTTGGATGGTGGTCTCGATTTTGGGGGTTTTGAGAAACAGAAATTTGGCACTTTTGGCTAAATGGAGCTGGAGGTTTATCCATGAACCACATTCTCTTTGGAGCAAAGTTGTTGCTAGTATACATAGTTTTGATTCTGATAAATGGCATACATCTGGAAAGTTTGGTATGAGTTTGCGTAGCCCATGGATTAGTATATTTAAAGCTCGGTTGCAAGTGGAATCTTTGCAAAGTATAGTCTTGGAAATGGCAATCAGATTTCTTTTTGGCAAGATGTGTGGATTTGTGAAGCGCCTCTGAAAACACATTTCCCAAGCCTATTTTCAATAGCTTCAATTCCTAATGGTTCAGTTTTTGACCATTGGGATGGAGATACGGAATCTTGGAGTATTACCTTCCGAAGTTTGCTAAAGGATGATGAAATCATTGCCTTCCAGCTTTTATTAAGTCTCCTCTTTGCAAAAAAAAAGTGGGGCATCTTCTAGATACTCGTAGCTTGGAAAAATTAGGCAAATTCTAGGTTAATTCTTTATCAAAGCATTTGGCAGCGTCTTTTCCTTTGGATAAATCAATTTATCAAGCCCTTTGGAAAGCCAAATGCCCTAAAAGAGTGAATGTTTTGCTATGGATTATGTTGTTTGGTTCCTTGAATTGTTCTTCTACACTTCAAAGGGAGATGCCAGCTCATTGTTTGTCTCCTTCAATGTGCCCCCTTTGTTTAGTAGACCAGGAAGATTTGCAACACCTATTTTTTGATTGTGGTTATTCTCAAAGTTGCTGGTTCCGTTTGTTCTCCTTTTTTAACCTTCATTGGGTTTTTTATAACAACTTTAAGGAGAATGTTACTCAGATTTAAAGTTGGTCCTTGTCTAAGATCCTATTCTCAACTTCTATGGTTTCTTGCCGTTAAAGCTCTCCTATCCGAGTTATGATTTGAAAGAAATCAGAGAATCTTCCAAGATAAGTCTTTGCCATGACTTGATTATTTTGATTTAGTTCGGGTTAAAGCTTCCTCATGGTGTTCTTTATTCAAGAAGTTTGCAGATTTTTCCATTCAAGACTTGTACTTAAATTGGAATGCTTTTATATTTCCAGCTTAGTTGTTCAATTCTCTTTTTTGAACAAGAACCTTCTTCTCATTGATATAATGAAAAGGAATAAAAAGTTCAAAGGATAGAACTCCCAAAGGGATGAAGATAAAAAGAACAAAAAAAAAAACTAATACAAGAATCAAAACGCAATCAAGAAAGGGATGCAAAAAGAAACAAACACCATTGTCCTAAGAAAAGAAATAAAATAATGCTTTAAACAAATTTTTGATGATTGCGGTCCATGTCAGCTTTAAAAAACTTTAGGGTGTACTTTTTGAGAACTTCGACTAGCTCCGCCTTGTATTCTTTATAAAATTCAAGGACCTTTTAAGGTGAGCTTCTCTGAGAAGAGCCCACTCCTTATCCAAGTATTCCAAAGTTGAATCAATCTTTAACTTGAAAGATTAAAAAGGTTGCAGAACGACCTATTGACTTCCCACCAATAATAACTTGCTTGAAATGAGAGATAATAAAGCCAAATTTATGGAGTTAATGACTTTTTGAAACTCCCCACGACAATAAATGGCCTCGAGAATTGGTGGACATAAAAGAAGACTTCTTGAAACTTCACACATCAACTAATGGTTTTACTCCCAAGAATAAATGTCATTAATAATCATTGGAGAAATAAAATCAGCATTAAAACCAAATTGATGGAGTTAATAACTTCTTGAAACTCCCCACGCCAACTAATGACCACGATAATTGATGGTTATAAATGAAGACTCCTTGAAAATCACCACAACAACTAATAGCTTTCACACAAGTATAAATGACATTATAAAAGACATTGGACAGGTAAGATTAGCATTAAAACCAAATTGATGGAGTTAATGACTTCTTGAAACTCCCCATCGAAGAAGTTGAAGAGATAGGGTTTCCATGGAGAAGGGAGAATAAAATGAGGGAAAGAGACCCTTCGACTTATGGGACACACTTTGACTTCCAAGAAAGGAGAATCAATCATCTTAAATGCTTTAATGAACAAATACATGCTTCCCGTCATTAACTTCTAGGTTTTCTATGCAAAAATCCTTCCCAATGATGATATTCAAAGATGAAGGATAACAAAAAACTCAGCACCCAAACCGACTCTTGACAAAAATTAAGGTCGTACCTTCAATTAATGAAATACTTCCTAAAAAACCAGCTTCCAATCTGACAAGACTGCTTCATAATAATGCTCAAAGAAATGATGGAACATGGAAGCTTTAAAGTTTTTCAAAATACCGAAGGACTTCTACTTCTTTAATAACTTCTTCATTAATGGAGACTCTCAGAATACCAACGTAATCATCCTTTCAACATTCTGGAGAGAGGCCTATTACAAAGGCTGCTGGAAGTGGATCTTTTCTTCAATTTATCAATGAAGAGTTAAAAGGAATAGGAGAAAAGCAGGGGAGAAACAACTCTTTGGAACAGGGGAGGGGTGAAGCTTTGTGATAGTATCAAACTTTCCTGGGGCATGAACTGATTAGGAGAAACCGATTCTTGAAACAAAGAATTGAGATCATCATGTAGAGATATATCATCCAAAATCTTGCCCAAAGAATCCAAAACGTGATATGGAAAAGGAGATCAATGCAACTGATATTCACATTAAGCTCAGATTCAACCTCAGAATAGTCACTTGATGCAAAAACCTTTGGTCTTCCGAATTAGTGGAGCAAATTTCCCCAACTTTAAAGAGCAGGGCACAGAGTCTTGAGGGTGGTTGGGAGGCACCCAATCTTGAGCAATTGGTAAAGAAGCATCATCGAAAGCGTAAATCAAATTACTTCGAAGGGGCTCCATTCAAACATTAATGCGAACCGAGGAAGGAGGAGCCTGATTTTTAGTTCTCCGGGTATAAAAGTACGGCGAAGCACGAACACTATATTCCTTGAAAATACAACTAAATTTTTGTTGAACTAGACCTCGCACATCTTGTGCATGTTGTAAAGGAACCGAAGAGACAAAATTACTTGGAGAGAGGAAAGAATCTGGTGCATCAACATTAATCTGGGAATTAATGTCTTTATGAGAAGAGAGATGCGAGATGGTAGAGGCACCTTGAGGATTCACTTGAATTCTATCATTAATGAAGATTTGGGAACTTCAACAGACCTAGCATTATTCCCAACTTCATCTTCAATTAAAGGAGGTGAGAGAGGAAATTAATTCATAGGTTGCATGGCTTCTTTACTAATTACCCTTCAACAATCAAAATTACCAACGATCCTTGAAGCTTGTTCCAGGTTGCTTGGGAACCCAATCGGCGCAGCATTTGAAGAGTCAACCAATTGCAAATCAACAATATTATCAGAATTCACATCTTCATCCAAAAAACAACTTTCATCTTGCATAGCCTCACGAATTCTGGCCAAATCAACAATATTTGAAAAATCCTTTGCAAAAAGATCATTATGCAAAAAATTCTTTAAACTTGGGGCTTCGAATGGCACAATATCACCAAATTTAAGAGGGAAATCTCTAAAATTTGGATCTTGAATGACAATTTCAGTTGGAATAAAACCACAAACATTAGAAGGCACTTTAATTTTTGTAAGAACAATCTAAACAATTGAGAGTTTGAGAAGAAATGCTTAACAATCCTCCCAATTGACTCCCAATAGCCTCAAAAACAGATCTTTTCCAGAAATTCAAATGCAAATTCTTTATACTGATCCATCCACCATAGCTTTGAATAAATTTAGTTGTTCATTTCTTATTATTTTGTTTTCTTTGTTTTGCTTTTTATTGTTTCCTTGTATTTTGAGTTAAAAAGCACGGATACAGACACTACACGACATGGGCACGACAATATGTCAATTTCTCAAAAAGTAGGACACAGACACGTTGGGGACACTTTTTTTTTTTTTATAGAATATGTGTATATATTGACATATTTAATACTTCATTATATATGTACATTTGTATTTTAACTAAATTATACTTTAGTAAAAATATAGAAAGTTAAGTCAATTAACGATATTTGAAGAATTTAAAAATATAGAAAGATTTAGTTGGCTATGACTTGAGGAGGAAGATCCCATCCTAATAGTTTAGGAATGATCAATATTAAGAACTTAAAAGATAGAGTATGTAAGAGAATCTCTATTTATTTTTCTACTTTTTAAGTTTGATTTACATGGGCTAGGTTTTCAATTTTCTTTAGATCTGTGTCCGAGCAGTGTCCAGTGGTGTCCGAGCTGTGTCCAAGCCGTGTCCGAATATAGATTTGTTTTTTTTAATATTGGACATATATTTTGGCGTGTCGGACATGTGTCCGGAGCGTGTCTAGACAAATCCATGTCCGACATGGACATTCGGCCTAAAATAGAGTGTCCGTTCTTCCTCGATTTTGAGCATTAGTCTTTTTTCATCTTTTTAATGAAAAATTTGGTGTCTTTTTCAAAAAATATTATGTGGTGTTTAGGGTTTCCTCACTTTCAGAGCTCCGTTATAGTTGCTGTTGGTTTTATTTTTATTTTTTTTGCAACATTGATTTAATGGAAAGGAATAAAAATGTTCAAAGATACAAACTCCCAAAGGAGTGAAAAAAGAAAAGAACTTTGGAGAGAAAATAAATACATCCGAATTCGAACCAATAAGACTAGAAGAGTAATACTCGAATAATTTAGAAAGGAATACCATTGGAAAATACTTGAATTTAGCTAGATTTAAACACTCTAGGGAAATTTTGCCCTTATTAAAAAGTCCTTTGATTTCGCTCGAACCATAATTTAGATACAATGGTTTTGAGAGCATTAACCCATATTAAATGAGCCCAAGGGAAGCACAGGCCCATAAAAAAGCTGAAGCAAATTGCTTCTTGTGTCCTCCATAAATACTCAATAGATATTGAAATGTTGAAATATAGAGTACCAGCATGCCAATGCATATGGACATTGAAAAAAGAGATGGCATTAATTTTCAAAATCCGCAACATGTATTCCGCAGACTGAGGGCTGTAAATCGAATTAGGGAGCTTCTTTTGGAGGGTTTCTGGCGTATTTAATCTACCATTTAGAATCCATACTAGCACATTAGTATGAAATGAATGTAATAAGATGATCAATGAAGTATTACTGAGATGATTTCTTATGAAGCATCAAGTTAATCTGCATTCTTCTGCTTTTTGACTTCTTAAATTTTTTTGAAGACAAGTTTGAAGAATCTCCTGATTGTGGGGTGGGGTTATTAAGAGAATGACATCAAGCAGGGATTATTTATTTACAGAATTATGTTTCTTTTGTTATAATATAAAGAATGGAATGAACTTGGGATATATTTTCTGGAATGATCTTCATTGATGTCGTTATAATTATGTTATTTTTCCTCATGAACGTTTTTCGTTAATAGGAGAGCTGACATGGTTCCTTGAGTGAAGTTGACCTATTTTTTTTAGCAGATTTCTTTCTTTTCATTTGATGCCTTTTTAATATGCATTAAGGGCTTCTCCTAAAGCTTAGGGGTTTACTTTGCTCTTTGGCTTTAAAAAGGATAACCGACTTGTTCTTATAAAGGATTGTCTAAAATATTGCATTGAATCAACTCAATTAAGAAAATAATAAACTTGTGGTGTTCTAGGTTGAGTAATAATGAAAGGTGAGAGATTTTCTTCAACCTTGCAATATATTTTTCTGTTTCTGATTTAAATAATATTGCTCTTCGTAAATAATGGAAGGTGAAACAGGTAGAACATACACGTTGATCTTTGCTGTATGATGTACTATAGTTGCTTATCATTCTAATCTTGGCTGAATCATTAGCAAGCTTCGTTCTAGTTATGTGAGCATTAATCATATCGTTTGTTTTGTAGATGACAATTGATGAAGTTAAGCGCAGTGCTCAGCACCAAGTGAATAGAGCATTGAAAGATCATTCAAGGTTTGTGACGGAGTTTGTCCTCCTTTGTGGGGCTTCTTGTCCGTGTCTTTAAACATTCTTTTGATCTTAATAATTATCATTGGCCATGCTAAAGAAAGTGGAATAGCACTGAGTTGGAAAATTTTTTTGCTGCTGCAATTGGGCCACACTATTGTTTTGCTCTTGTTAGAGAGTTCATAATTCATCCCCCCTCTTGTAATGAGTCTTTGTAATACTCTGGAAGTGGAATGGGGTTTTGGTTATTTTTTCTTTGATTTTTGTAAATTGCGTACGCATGTGCATATGAGGAAGTTCTCTTTTGTTTCAGTGTTTTTCAATAGGTTGAGGAGTGTATTTTTCTCAGATATTCTGAGAGGTAGAAATCTTAAGCATTAGTTTTTTTTCCCTGCATCTTGTCTTTTAACCTTTGTTAATTACTCAAATAGTTGGAAGCACATATATATATATATATATATTTTTAATAAGAAACAACTTCTCTCAGAGATGTAATGAAAAGATATAAATGTTCTTAGAAAACAAATTCTCAAAGAGAGTGAAGGCGAAAAAATGGACAAAATAAAATGCAATTACAAGAACTAGTGAGAAAAGATAAAAGCTTTCAAATTTGAACAAAGATAGCTAGGAGAATATGAAGAGAAAATTACGAAAAGAGAATACTATTGAGAAGCTTTAGATTGCCAAGCCAAACTGCTCCAACCAGTTTCTAGCCTTGTCTTAATTTTTTTTTTTGATTCCGCTCAAACCATATTTTTGAAATACTAGCTTTCACTACATTGGATCATTGTAGATTTGCACGAGGAGAAATATTAAAACTAGAGAGTAGTTGAAATACATTCCTGATCATCATCCTTATGAAAGACCCAGTGAATATTAAAGATCATAAAAAGAGAAAACCAACACTTAAAAAGAGCATATGAGTAGGAGAAAAATGTGAGTCTGATGATTACCATCCTTTACGCATAAAAGATAAATCGATGGCAGCAACAAAGATGAAGATAATTTCCTTTGGATGACATCCGTTGTGTTCAAGGCTGCATGAAGAAAAATCCAGTCCAGACTCTTTGACTTCCACAATGCTGTAAAAACTTTCTTCAAAGTGGGAGTAGAATATGAAAGAAACTTAGTCAAAGAATTAAACAAAAAATCACCGGAAGAATCACTTTTCCAGCTTCTAGGGTCTTTAAATGAGGATAAAAGTATTGACGTTAATCTTGATAACAATTTACTTAATTCAACCATTTCACCATCTTTCAAGTCTTTTGTTGCTGTTTCTTCGAGTAACAAAATTCCAAGAACCAATCGAAGAATCCCAAAAAGAAAAGATTGATCCATCTGGACAAGAAACCACTCTATATTTATTTTTTTTGAACAAGAACCAACTTTTCATTAAGAATATGAAAAAGAATATAAGTTCAAAGTGATACAGACTTTCGAGGGAGTGAATAAAAAGAAAACAGCATAACAAAAGAGTTAAAATGGACTAATAAGCGTATCTCAATTATTACAAATATCAAAAGAAGAGGAAGATTTAAAGAGAATTATTACACCAATGAGAGGATTCAAACTTGGCAATGTTGAAGCAAGCGATGCAAGTTCTACTCTTATCTTCGAACCCTCCTTAAATTCGCACGAACCAAATTTCAGGCTGCAGAGCCTTTCAAGAAGAATCATTCTTGCTGCCAACAGGATTTTGCTAAAAAAGGCCCTCCAACTCAGCTTCAATGAACTTGAGATTGAATTTTTGAGAGCTTTGGCTAACTCCAAATTGTATTCTTTGAAGATTTCAATTTTCGTTTTGAGACAAACAACTTTCAAGGGAACCTTATCCTTGAATGCTTTAATGAAGGATACACGTCTACCATGATTAACTTCCTTGATTTCCATTAAAAAACCTATCACAATGATGATATTAAAAGATGGAGAGAATGAACAGCCATCTTCGAAAACAATACCTGACTTTTGGCCTTCTTTACTATTAATAATGCAATACCTTCAATGACAAAAGCCACATCCGAAGACAAAATTTTATTTGGCTGATGGCCTTCTTCTGTCAGATTTAAAAACCTCCTCCAAATAAAAAATTCTCCCTTATTAATGCCATATTAAGGGCCAACCGAATATCACACCACAAAATTCCTTCAAGTTACTTCTCAATTCATTAAGAAAGATGGGTGGGAAGCAATGAAGGGAACGAGAGAAATGCCAGCGTTGTTAAAAAATGATGGGACGCCCACACTGTTGGAAGACGACATTGGATTTTGAGAAGAAAAACACTTGGGTGAAGCTGAAGCTCTTGATAATACCCGATGTGATCATCCGGAAGAACATCTTCTTGGAAGAGGTTGAGAAGATCCTTATGAAAGAATAAATCGATCTCTGAATTTGCCACAGACAATTGCCCATTAGGAGAGTCAAAATTGCTCATACTAACATTACTTTCAGAATCCAAGTCAGATACATCATTAGCCAATAAATCTTGAACAAAACCCAAACTAGTTGAATTAATTGTTCCCAAAGTTAAAGATTTAGAAAGGTTAAAATTTCTCGTATGGAAGCTGTTGAGATTCCACCCGACCATCATCAGCTTCCGAATTAAAGGCTTCTCCTAAATTGACACAAAGATGGCCCACTGGAATAGACAAATTAGAGGGAATATTTTTAAGCTTTTTTGGGCTATAAAAGAAAGCGGGAGCCTTAATGCTGAACTCTTTAATGCTTTTTTTTAATGCTGCCATTGCATGAAGAGGGAATAATAGCCTTATTTAAAACACCACAATTCAATGGGGAGTGAGAAGCGGCTGCAGACTCTTCATATACATTCTTGGGTGATGAATTCTCAATTAATTCTTCATTAATGCACTGAGTCTGCGTGGCAAATGCACTGCTGTCTGCATTTTTATTTGCTACATAGGCTGCTTTAATTGGAGAATTAACTAAGGAGACTGGCTTTCCATTTTCCTCTGAATTCTTAAAACCATCCGAAGAAATCACCTTTGGACAAGTTATTGAATCAAAATTTCTGAGAGTATCATTAATGCTTGGAGACTGTTGTTCCTTATTACTTAAGAAATCCTTTTGAATTTCACCATTAATGCCAACTTCTTCGACTGCTCCAACCAAGAAATGCTTTTGAATTCAACCATTAATCGATTGCCCCAACCACCTTATTACTAACTCTGCAAAAATCAGTTTGCAATTCTTCAAATGACGAGGATAAGTCATGATTTAAAACATTTGATGACTGTTCATCTTTTAACACCATTTTCCATGTTTATGCATCAATTCTATTCTTTATAAGTCTAGAATCAATCTCATCAATGTTCAATATTTCACCAAGATCTAAATGATCAAAATGGTAGCAATTAGAGACTCGAACCAAGAAGTTACCAAGCTTTGGGTCTTTAATTTCAACCGAGGCTGGGATAAAACCGCATATATTACACTTGACTTGAATTCTAGCTTCAGAGATATTGAGAAAATTCGAAGTATTAGAAAAACAACTCACTAATCCTACGAAGTAAGGTCCCAAGGCTTCAAAAATTTGTTTCTTCCAATATTTCAAAGGTTAATCACCTATCTGGATCCAGCGTCCATAACCTTTGATAACTTCTTTCCTACTATATTTCTCAAAACACCAATTTTCAATCTTGATATGAAACTTGCCAAATTTTCTCCATTTGTTGATCACCACACTAATACTTGGAATACTTTCATTTGCAAACCTCAATAAGGCTTTATCATCCATAAGGTTTAATATAACATTGCTGGAAAAATTCTTTCTTTCAAAACCTTAGAGATTCGATCCAATCATCATGGGCATGAAGCTTGGTGACGACTAGAGTATTTTTCCAATCCATATTCACAACTTCTGATTCTTTCTTGACCCAATAATTCTCTTTTGAATGAACTTTTAAGAGCGGCAACATAGGAAATTCTGTTCTTTTGACCATCTAGATTAACAAACCACTTTATATGAACTCGGGTAAATGATATTGTAATGAGAGAGAAGATGATTCCAACCACAAATGATGCCAGAAAGAAATCGAGAGCTATTACTAATTTTGAAAGAAGCCAAATGATCAAAAAATTTCCATTGATTAACCCAAGAACTTCTCAAGCATGCATTCCTTCTATCAATAGTATGCCAACCAAAAAAATCCAGCCCATAAATACTTGATATTACTTGAACCCGAGAAGTGTCCGATTTCTCATTTTGAGATTAACAATGCCCAAACCACCATTTTCCGAGTGATTTTGTCAAAATGTTTGATCTAACCAAATATTTAATTTTACTATCACCACCTCCTTCCATTTTCCAGTGTCTCCTCTGATTACTTCTCCCCAGAATCCTTGTTCATCTCAACCCCTATTTTTTGAGATGACTGGTATTCATTTGGTTCCCTTTGAGCCCTTCTAATGCTTTGTTTTCTCTGTTTATGTTCAGAACCTTCTTGGTTGCTCTGTTTTGCTCTATCTTAAGGTAATTTTTTCTGCTTTGCGGTGTGCTTCTCTGTTTTTCTCTGTGTCCAAACTCTATTGGCTTTGTTAATGTCTCATTTGATTTTGTCGATTCATGAAGATTATTTGATGGAATGTAAGGGGTTTGGGGGACTTTCAGAAACGTCTTCGAATCAAGAAATTCATCAGTGTTCAATGTCCTGATATCGTTATGCTGCAAACAATTGACAGAAAGTTGGTTAAATCACTTTGGAGTTCCAAAGGAATGGGGTGGTCTGAGGTTGAATCTTTGGGAAGATCAGGAGGTCTGATTATTTTATGGGATGAATCGAATTTAAGCATTAAAGAAGTTCTGTAAGGCAGATATTCACGCTCTATTCTCGTATCCTTTCATAATAATTTGGAAATTTGGCTTTCCAATGTGTATGGGCCTACTGATTATCGAGAGCGAAAGTTCTTTCATGATGAATTGTGCTCAATTTTTGCTTATATTGAAAGGCCTTGGTGTTTGGGTGGTGATGTCAATGTCATTCGATGGTCTTCTGAGTGGTCAAATTGTCTTCGTTCAACTAGAAGCATGCAGAATTTTAATGGTGTTATTGCAGAATTGGGTTTGCTGGAAATTCCTCTTAGTAATGGTAATTTTTCTTGGTCAAGGAATGGAGTTTGCCCTGTCACACTCTTTTGGATAGATTTTTTGTTACTCAAGATTGGGATTCTATTCTTGACAATTCTCGAGCTTCTAGGGCTGATCGTGCTACGTCAGATCACTATCCAATTGTTCTTGAATCTAGAAGTTTTCAATGGGGACTGAGTCCTTTTCGGTTTTTCAATTCTTGGCTTTCTAATAAAGATTGTATTGCTCTCCTTGAATCAACTTTGAAGATGGGCACTTCATATGGGTGGGCTGGATATGCGTTATGTTCAAAGGTGAGAAAGCTGAGATCCAAATTATGCAAATGGAATAATTTAAATGAATCTCAGAGGAAGGCTTCATGGAAGAGAATTTTGAAATCCATAGCAGATTTGGACTTTCAAGAAGAAATTTTACCTCTTTCTTCTGAAGATCTTGAATTAAGAATCTCTCTTTGTGATGAGTTGCTTAATTATTATATGATTGAAGAACAAAATTTGATCCAGAAATGTTATACTCATTGGTTGATGGAAGGGGATGAGAATTCAAAATTTTTTCATCGATTTCTTCCTGCTAAATGGAGAAAGGCTGTGATATCCGAGTTGGTTAATGGCCAAGGAGAAGCTCGTATTTCTCAATTGGCTATTGAGGAGGAAATTTTTGGTTTTTTAACTAAACTTTATAGTAGAAGCATTAATCATTGCTCTATTCTTATTGATTTGAACTGTCAACCCATCCTTTCTCATCTTCAATGTTAGTTGGAAAGGAATTTTGATGCTGATGAAATTCTTTCGGCTCTAGAGGGGCCTTGCAAGAATAAGTCTCTAGGGCTTGATGGATTTACTTCGAAATTTTTTCTTAAATTCTGGCAGCATCTTCAACATTTTCAACTGGATTTCTTATGGCTATTTGAGGAATTCTTTAGAAATGGCCATATTAATTCTTACTTAAAGAAACTTTTATTTGCCTAATTCTTAAAAAGGAGCATGCCTCGAGGGTGAAAGACTTTAGGTCAATCAGCCTAACGACTTCCATTTACAAAGTATTGGCTAAAGTTCTTGCAGAGCGTTTAAAGAAAATTGTGCCCTGTTGTGCCCGGTTCTATATCTTCAAATCAAGGTGCTTTCATTGAAGGTCAAAACATGTTGGATTCAATTTTGATTGCAAACGAATTGGTGAAATTCTATTGGCTTAATAAGAAGAGGGGTTGGTTGATCAAGATAGACTTTGAGAAGCCATTTGATTTAGTAGATTGGGAATTTTTGGAATTGGTTCTTCATCATAAAGGCCTTGGATCTAAATGGATAAAATGGATTTTGGATCTAAATGGATTGGTTAGGTTTTGCTTCAAGAGGATTACGTCAAGGAGATCCTCTTTCTTTTTTTCTTTATTTTGGTCTGTGATGTTTCGAGTAGCTTGCTGGAAAATCTTCATTCCAAAGGCCTTTTTGAAGGTTTTGTTGTGGGCAATGATTCTATTCACATCTCACATCTTCAATTTGCAAACGATACTTTTCTTTTTTTGTAAAGATAGTGATGAAATGATCAATTTATTGATCAATGCTATAGAAGCATTTGAGTGGCTATCCAGGTGAATTGGGAGAAATCTGTGATTTGTGATATTAATATTCCATCTTCTAAAGTATCTCTTATGGCTTTTCGGTTTCACTGTAAATGGGAGTCTTTGGCACTATTTTATCTGAGTATGCCATTGGGAGGGAATCCTAAATCTATGGGATTTTGGTCTCCCATCATTGAAAAAAGTTGAAAAGAAGCTGTTAAAGTCGAGTAATTTTCATATTTTGCAGGGAGGTAGACAAGTTTTATGTGGATATGTTTTACGCATGTTGCCTTCATATTATATGGCTCTATTTCAAATACCTTTTGGAATTAGTTCTCAACTTGAACGTCTTCTTAGAAAGTTCTTTTGGGAAGGTTCAAATGATGCAAAATTAAGTCATCTTGCTCGATGGAATTTGGTTTCTAATGCTTTGGAAGCCGTCGGTCTCGGCATTGGAAGCTTAAAGTGGAAGAATCAAGCTCTTCTCTCAAAATGGGGTTGGAGATTTAGTCAAGAACCGGATGCCCTTTGGAGGAAAGTGGTTGCTAGCATTTACGGTACAAATCGTTTTAATTGGAATTCTCTTCTTTAACATCATGGATGTTTAAGATGACCTTGGGTAAATATTCAAGGCTTTGGAGTCAATACAGTTCTTTATATAATTTCAAGGTTGGAAATGGCCATAGAGTTTCTTTTTGGCACGATATTTGGATTGCTGATTGCCCTCTTAAGTTGGTTTTTCCACATCTTTCTAAGGTACAATTGCTACCTAATGGGGCTATTTCTGATTTTTGGGATCCTTCCCATCTTGTTTGGAACTTTCATGCTCGAAGAAATCTCAAGGAAGTTGGGTTTGATGAATTTTCTGCTTTATTATCTTTGGTTAATTTGGTTCAATTATCAAATGAAGAGGATAAAATGATGTGGAGACTTGAATCTCTTGGCCAGTTTTTGGTTAAGTCTTTAACCAAACATCTTATATCTTTGTTTTCTATGCCAAAGGACTTATTTGCTGCTCTTTGAAATTCTAAAGTCCTTTGAATGTCAATATTCTGGTGCGGATTTTGCTGTATGGTCATGTTCATTCTGCTGATTTTATGGAAAGGAGGCTTCCAAGGATGTGTTCATCACTGAGTGTTTGTGTTTTACGTTCTAACAATTGTGAAACTCAAGATTATATCTTTTTTCTGTCCATATGCTATGGCTTGTTGGTTTTCTATTCTTCATCTTTTCAAGATTCAGTGGATTTTCTCTAATAACGTG
>JAOANK020000038.1:384035-412921 GCA_026257165.2 Telfairia occidentalis | reverse complement strand
TTGTAAAAGCGAGAGATGTAAAAGAATGGGTGTTGGATGATTTATGGTGAGACAAAATTGATTATATCCTTTCCTTCCCTTCACCCATATATGACATGATTTGGATTTGTGATACGGATGCACCTACTCTTCATTTGGTTTATGACATGTGGGAAAGTATGATTGAAAAGGTGAAGACGGCAATATATCGACATGAAGGAAAACGTGAAGATGAATTATCCTCTTTTTATGAAGTGGTGCTAATATTATAATTGATCGTTGGAACAAGAATAATACTCTACTCCATTGTTTGGCGCATTCTTTGAATCCAAGGTACTTCTTTGATTATTACATACACCTTTCTTTCTTATTCTTATTCCATTTGTATTATAATTTGATTGGTAAGAGTTCAACATTTTTTTAAACTTATAATTAGGTACTATAGTGAGCAATGACTTAATTAAGGCCCTAATCGAGTACCTCCTCATAAAGATATCGAAGTAACTCGTGAGAGAATGAAGTGTCTCAAGAAATTATTTTCTGATCCAGAAGACTGTGCAAAAATGAACTTGGAATATGCTATTTTTTTGACTAACGGAAAAGATTTTTCTGATGTTGATTCCATAACTGATAGGCATAAGGTGGATACTAAAGATTGGTGGGCCATTCATGGTGTCTATGCTCCAATTCTTCAATCAATTGCCTTTAAGCTACTGGTGCAACCTTCCTCATCTTCGTGTTGTGAGAGAAATTGGAGCACATATTCATGTATTAACTTTGTCAGAAGGAACAAGATGTTGCCACAACGTGTAGATGATTTGGTATTTATCCATAGGAATTTACATATTTTATCAAGAAGAACTCCAGAATATTTACAAGGAGAGTTGAAGTTATGGGACATTGCTGGAGATTCTTTTGATTCTTTTGAGGATGTTGGCATGCTTGAAGTAGCTAACTTATCGTTAGATGAACCAGATTTAGAGGCTGTGGTTTTTATTGATGATGGTGATAGTGGTAGTGGGGTTGATAGATGTGATGAAGATGAAGAAGATAATCTAGAAGATTGAGATGTAAATTTTAGTTTTTTGTATGGAAGATTGATTTTCTTTCTAGTACTTGTTTTAATTTGTATTGTAATATTTTGTTGGATAATGTATCTTTTACTATTGTTATTTATGTATCAATGAAGCATATTTTGTTTGTTATGTTCAATTTGTAAGTTAATTTATTTAGAAGTATTACTACATTAATATATACACATATATTATCTAGAAAAAATAAATAAAAAGTTACGTGTCCCTGATGTGTCTGTGTTCTATATTTTTATAATTTTGCGTGTCGCCGTGTTTGTGTCGTGTCTGTGTCTATGCTGAAGAAGATACAACTAGGTTGGGTGGGGGAAGAAAAAGAGGATGGTATTGTTAACTTTGATATCACGAGAGAAGTCAAACAAGAAATCTATATTATTTTATATTTCAATTCTCAATTAGATGCAAAAAAATATTTGACAACCTCCAAAATTATAGAAGTGTAGACTGTAGAAAGTAGCTATGCATGGGGAAAAAAGGAGGAAAAAAAGCCTTCCGCTTAACCAGCTAGCCTAACTAGAACCCATTAATTTGTGTATTGCATTAAAGCTTATGAGGAATTACGGATAATTCATTCAAATGCTATATAATTTTCAGGATGCAAGTTACCCGAAAGTTGCTACAATTTGTAAGATTTATCTCATAATGTTTATCTGCGTGTAGGTTTTTGTTGGACTTGGATATTGCAGCTCCTAAGATTACAATTCCTTCAGAGTTTCATCTTGATGATATCAATTCAATAAAGCTTCTGATCGATTTGGGGAATTTGTTGATCCGAACACAGGTTGGTTACTCCTAATTAAAGAATAGCAGGGTATCCAAATTTTGTTTTTTGCTATTTCATTACAACTCTGCCTCTGCTCTTGGTATGATATTGTTTTAAATTAAGAGATTACGGAAGATATTTTGGATGGAAAAATATCCTATTACAGTTACAATTTAATGTAAAACAAGCCACATAACAGAATAATTAAGTGAAGAAGAGGGGCTAAAACTTTTTCTTCTAGTTGTTTTTTTTTTAACAAGACACAACTTTTCATTGAATATATGAAAAGGAAATACAAGTTCAAAGAGATACAAACTCCCAAAGGAGTGAAAAGAAAATAAAAACAGCAAAAGGTATAGAATCTTTTATGCCTCACATCTAAATCACCTAATGGATTGTGTTTCTCTGTAACTTTACCACCAGGAGAAGGTCCATAACTAATAAGGTTGAAGCCACAAAAATACAAAATATATGATCAAGGAACACCACGTCTATAGTACATAAAGTAAACCAACTAGGGAATTAGAAGAGTGAGGGTTCCATGTGCAGATAAAGCAAGAGATAATTATTTCAAGGAAATAAGAACTTAAGAAAATTAACAATAATTTTCAATTGCAAAAAGGATTTCTTTTAAGAAAATATTTTGAAGAAATTGAAATTTTGGTGGTGATACTCTTCTGCATTAAACGGGTAGCAGCACCATATATTTAACTTCTAAATACCTTATTAAAAAGAGATTCTATTTGAAGATGGTGCTATTAAAAAGTTGAGACATTATGGGCAAGCCAAAACACTCTGAAAATGGGCTGATATTATCTCCTTGTAGTCATCTTCTTTGGGTTAATGCTTTCAAAGCTTTAATCTCAGAGATTTTGTTGGAGAGAATTTTTACAGACAATGCTAAAGCTTGGATGAAAAGTTTCAATATTGCCATTTTCAAAGCTTCGCATTGGTGCTCTCTCTAATTTATTTGCAAATTATTTCCCTAGTGATGTTTGTTAAAGTTGGGAAGCATTCATCTTTTCTTTCTAGGCTTTTAGTCTTGTAAATTTTATTTCATCTATGCTGTTTATTTTTTTTCACTCCCATTAAGAGTTTGTATCCTTTAAACATTTTTGCATTTTTGCATTATTTTAATGAGAACGCTGGTTCTTGTTGAAAAAAAAAATTGAGACATTATGATTGAGGGATGAACAAGGAATGTAGATTTAGAAGAGGATTAGCATGCCAAAGATTCTAAAACTTGAAATCATTACTCAAAACGAACATAATGTAACAACAGGAATAAAATTCCATTCCTCAGATAAAATTTAGTGGAAAGAAAATAAAAAAAATATTTGTTTGATATGTTTTCGATGATATTGATAAGTACATCATCTAATGACTGAAAATTTAGTGTTCAAAGTAACCCTCTTCTATTCTATTATCCAACCCATGTTCTAATTGAATTGCCAAATTTTGCACATGCAGTTTTGATCATTGGTCTCATATATGGTTAATGTCTACAGGATGATAATGTAAACGTGTCTCCTAAGGAGTTGGATATGTATTTGCATTTTGATGTGGTCTTGAGTGATGTCTCTGCCTTTTTGGTTGATGGCGATTACAACTGGAATCAAATTTTTGGTAAAGACACTGATAAATCTTCCCACGTAACAGACATTAATATCTTGCCTGTTATTGATAAGTGTGGGGTTATCTTAAACCTGCAACAGGTAATCTTCCTCTAGTTTGAATGAGTTTCTTTTCTTAATTGCCTGTTGTATATGCTGTTCAGTTAGCATGCTTAATTTTTTAAAATTTACATGATTTATTCTATACAGATTCGATTTAAGAATCGCTCTTACCCTTCAACAAGACTTGCAGTGCGATTGCCTTCTTTAGGGTTTCACTTTTCGCCAGCAAGGTATCACCGACTGTTAAAAATTTTAAAGATCTTTCAGGAGGAGGATAGTACAAATTCAGATTTTCTTCAACCGTGGAATCAAGCTGACTTTGAGGGGTGGCTATCTGTTCTTATTCGGAAGGTTGTGCTTTCTATCTGTGGAGTGGGGTTTTTATTCAGATTTTTAGCTCCTATATTATGCGTATTCATCAATCTTTTATCCCTTTCATTCTTTCCCATCATGTGTGATAGGGTGTTGGAAACAGGGAAGCTGAGTGGCAACGGCGATACTTTTGTCTAGTAGGGCCCTATCTCTATTTAATCGAAAGCCCAGGATCCAAATCTTATAAGCAATATATCAGGTTTCAAATACTCTCTTATGGTCTTATGCAAATTAGGTCACTAGATACTGTATGCATGGTTAAGATATAATTTTAAGAGAGGTGAAATGGGAAATGATTTTTTATATTAAGTTTAATTTCTAAATGAGTGTCTAACGTACGACATATTTTAATTTTTACCAGTTGAAATATTTAATATAAAATTGTTGGAAACTTGTGTTTCCTTGACAGGAGATATGATATTCAAACTGTTGCCAGTGCACCTTTGCATGATTTATCTGGGATATGTAATTATTACTAGAAATAGAACTCACGGAGGGGATCCACGTTGATGCTATGGGCTTGAGGGCTTAAATGAATGTTGTTGCTGCATTACGAAAAATACATGTTAAGTATCATGGTATGTCTAATACTAAAATTAGACGGACGACTAGCTGATTAGGTAGCCTGGTATGACAAAGGGCTTTCTTCCATTCTGAAGATTAGTTTAGATTGGAAAAGCTTGGGTTTGGCCGGTTTTTTGTACCTTCAATTATGCTATTTGGCGATTTTGAAGTTGGCTTCCTTCTTTTCAGTTTATAATGAGTTGTTTAATTTCTGGTTTTGTTAGTTTTGGGATGTGAGGTATTATGTATTTTTGGTTTTGTTAGTTTTGGGCTCTGACTAGGAGTTTGGGTTGTTTTCAACCGCTGCAAAAATGATCCAAAGCACTTTAGGTTTCTATTAAACTTGAAAAATCTCGTTTATTCTTTTTTTAATCGTGCAAAATAGGTAAAGTGTGCCGGCTGGACTTTCTTTCTCCTCTCTCCTTTATAAGAAATGGACTTTTATCAAGTATCGTGAGAAGTACCAGAGCTAGATCAAAGAGTTACAGAAGACTCTCCAATTGGTTAGTTTGAAATGAGCAATTACAAAAGGATTTGGATTTGAGGAACCATAATGCCATTAGACAAAGAATACTATCTCACGTCCTCTCAAAGCTATTCTTCTTAGTTGAGAAGGTCTGTCTATTATGTGCTAGCCGAATCACCCAGAAAGTTGTAGTTCCGGCTTCTATTTTAATTTGTGTTGGACCAATTGATATACCAATAATCAATTTTTCAGTCCAAGTGTAAAGCCAAATTTTTGTTTTCTTCGTTGCGATGTTCTAATATGATGAAACAAGCGGAGCTTAATCATCAATGTTGAACCCATGTCACACTAAATTCTCTAAATAAAAGGAAGGTCAAATGTCTCTCAACAACCAAGCTAGCTATAAAAGATGATCAATATCCTCATGCACTCACCTACATAGAACACACTAGTTGGTAGAAAAAGATTTCAAACTTTGTCAACTGTAATGATGCTACCAAGAGCTAAGGACTACAATTAGACTTTTCACTTCCACAGGGTTTCTTTCTCCATAGCATTTTGCAGAAAGGAGGAAGATGTAGCTCTTCTAGAAAAAAGGAAGCTGTCATGGATTTAACTAAATTCTGGACTAGTCTATCTAGCGTGATGCTCGACGTCATGGTCATGCTCATCCAAGGTCTGTTGCTCATGGCCACATGCTCATAAAATCATATTTTCTCAGGTTTCCATCTTGTAACAATCGAAAAAAAAAAAGATATTATTATTATTTTTTGTATTTTGATAAATTATTTTTCTTTTTTATTTTGTGTTATCTTCTAGTTAAAATAGGAGATATTTTTGTTTTATTATTATGTTTTTTTTTTAAACAATTTTTTATTTAGGGGTTTCTTTTAGAATTTTCTTATAAAAATCCCTCTAAGCCCTAAGTTTTAGAATAAACTTTTAGAGGTTTAAAAGTTTCTCTCAAACAGAAAGAAGCGTCTTGTGTGTTTTCCTCTTTTATAAGCTGTAAGTTTGTTTTTTCCTCATATTTTTTTTGTTTAATTATTTTTTGATTTGGGATTGAAGTGTTGGGATATTGTTTAATTTTAGGTTTCTTTCTCACTTAAGAATGTGAAGTATTTTGCCTTAAAATTTTTCAGACTTTTTGTTGGCTTAAATTTTTTTATCAAAGTTTTATTTTTTTGTCCTAATTGAAAAAGTTTTATTAAAGAATTTTCCAGATTTATTTCAGTTTTAGTTTTCTTTAAAAGTTGAACTGGTCTTGCTATTTTTTGTCTCTTTTTGCACAAAAAAGTTCACCAAATAATCGTTTCCCTTAGGTAATTTATTGTTTTGATTTTTACATGAAAATTATATGTTTTTACTCTTTTTTTAAAAGAGTTTTGTTATTTTTCCAGATCTGATTTTTAAACCCAAAAAAAAGTCCTTTTTTTCGTTTTTTTTAATAGAAAATTGGGTATATGGGTTTGTTTCATAGCTAGACTAGTTCTTAGGCTCTTATGATAAAATTTTGAGTTTAATTATGAATATGGGTTGTGTATAGGCTTTTAGAAAACGGGAACTTTGTTTAGATGAAGTAAATTTAGAACGGTGGGTTTCAGATTGAGATAAGTGATTTTCTTATTCCTTCTAAAAATTTATGTAAGTAGTTTCTGTATCCCTTCTAAAATCAATACTTTTTACTATGCTTTTATTGAATGGTTTAGTATGACTTTTATGTTTATTTTGTACAAATATTTGAAAGGATATTTTGTATATTTTGAGAAAAAAGGGAAACTAAGATATTATTTGTTCCAAATTGTTTTGTTATTTGAAAGTATGATTTTGTTTTCAAATTGTTTAGTTTTGAATTGAAAGTAATGTTTTTGTAATTTGTCTTCGTTATTAAAATTACTGAAAGGTTTGAATTATTCAGTCTTTTGAATTTTATCAAAATTGTTTATTGAAAGTTTATGTGTTTTAGTTTGAATTTTTTTGGAAAGATTTGATGGATTCGATTTGATAGGGCTATTTGGATATGCCAAATTATTGTTTTGGGATTATTTTACTTATTTGAGTTAGTAGCGTAAATTGAAATTGCTCTGGCTTATTTGTGGGAAGGCACTATTGTGGTTTGACATTCTTTAGGAATGAAGATTCATGTGTGTGTCATTCACTCACGTGGCCCCACACTTAAGTATTTGCATTAATTGTCCTAGTTGATTACTTAATCAACAATTTCTGATAGAATGTTCTGATTGATTGATTGGTGTTACCGATGGGTAACAACATATGTTCTGAAGGCTACCAAATAATGCATCTTCCCATTTTGATATTTTTTGAAAGTATTGTTTAAATGAAAATTTTGATTGATTGAAAGTTTGTTTGATTGATAGTTTAATATTTGAAAGTTCATGATTTTTGGATTGTTTAACTTTTAAATAAAAGTTTGATTTAATGAAAATTTTGATAGTAGTTTTGTCTGTTTTGAAAGAAATTTCTTTGCTACGAATCTCATGAATTTTTTGTATTTAACTGTTTTGAAGAAAATGAATTTGCAACTTGATATGGAAATTGCTTATTTAGTATTTTTGTACGCATCTTTGTTTTTCTTAAATGTTTCAGATGAAAGAGGTTCAAGTGACAATTCTGATAGTGATTAAAGAGTAGCATTCTAGCATGGACATCTTACGCTTTTAGGATTTCTTAGTTGAAAGGGCCTTTATTAGTTTCATGTTCGTTATTTCATTCGTTGAAATCACTGTGGAGTTTTTTTTACTCCACAGTTTTGCCCTTATTAGAGTTTGATAGAGAGATTCTTTAGATTTATTAAATGTTTTTTTTGGCTTCCACATTTAGTGAAAGAAAGACTGTATTAGAAAATATGGGATGTTACACATCTTATATATTTAGTTTTTCATGTTAGTTTCATTTTGTTGTACGTTTGGTCGTGAGTGACCCCTCGCTACTTTCCATGTTCAAGCTTTCTATGTTTAGGCTTGCCAAAGACAAAATGCTTTTTAATGTACTATAGGAGGTTGGCCATGTCCAATCTCCCTACCTTGAGTTGTATGCTTGTTAAGCTATTCTTTATCTTGTTGCTTTGAAGCCTACAACATACTTTCTAATGTTTTCTTAAAATGTCTTTTTCCAATCATTTTCTTCGAAACATGGGTGAAGGTTGTGAGATAGGCCCATTGTGCCACTTGCCGTGGTATTTTGAATTGGTTGACTTGCTTGTGACCTTAAGCAAGGGTCACATCATCAGCTTTTGAGCTTCTTTGGAATGTGATTGGGACACCTAGCATCCTGGTGTTAATCACATTGGAAAAGCCATTCCAATCCATCATTTCTATCATGACCGTGATAACAAATAGCCCAACCTCCACCACCATTGATTGGCTAACATGAGTTGAGGAGCTATTGTGGAAGGTTCCTACTAAACAAATCCTGAATTTATTAAGATTCTTGTTCATTTGGCCAAGGATGTAATCAATTAATGTTTTTCAAGATTTCATATTGTGTGTAGTGTAGTTTATTGGTCTAGAAATCTCGTTAGATGTTAATAGTTTCTTTTGAGCAAGAAACAAAACGATGGAATGAAAGGAGACTAATGCTCTCCACAAGGGATTGAAAGAGAGCAAAATAATTAGCAAGCAAACTAAGAATCAAGGAGTTATAAATGTCTCCCACTTCATATAAAATTCATGTAATAATTGATGAGAAAAAACTCAAGAGAGATCTCCAGTAAGATGCTGCAAATTGTCGAAAGGTAAACGATCAGTTCCATGACTTAACTTATTCTGAAGAAATGCTAAGGACGCAGTCCTAAATTGCCTTTGCTGCAACAACCCATGATAGTTGAGGATTAGGTGAGAATGACCCAAGAGAAAGTATCATAACATAACATTGCTCTAGATGAAATTTGTGGAAGCCCAAACCGTGATCAAGAAATTTACAAACTGATTTCATCAGCCCATAGCAAAAACATACGCCAAAAATGCATGATTCTGGACAAACAGAACTTGAAAAAGGGGCTTTCCTTTGATTTTTCTCATCAGCTCCAGTCTCCAGATCCACCCATGAAAATGACCTTGAAAAAAGGGCTGAAACCACCCATGAAAATGACCTTGAGAAAGGGGTTGAAACCGAATATTACAGTTGAAGAATAACACTACTTTAGGGCTTCCACATATACCTATATATTTCTTTCTCTTATGTAAAATTTTCATTGATTGCAATAGGAGTATCATGAATTATCCCTTCTTGGAATAATGTGCATAGAGACTCTTCAAAAGAAACTTCATTATTAAATTGAGAATCATTAATTTGATAATTTAAATATGAGTCAAGGCTACTTAGGCCAACTTCAGGCAAAAAAATATGTTTTGATTTTCGTGTGTAGAATTAATCAAACCAAAAGACGCCCCATCAAATTAATAGGATCATTGATAGAATTTTGAATAGAATGGTTCTCCATCATCTCAAGATTTGGGTTACTATTCGAATAGTCACCGGTGCTCGCAAGCTTAAAACTCCTCTCTTCTAATGTATCTGAATTAGAGTTGTTACCCTCAGGGATGGATAAAATTAAAGCTGGTTCTTTCTTTTGAGTGTAGTAAAAATGATATGTTTTAATTATGGTTTTTTTTTTCATATCTTTTATACTTGAGGGAATTGGAGAGATAACTAGTTGGTTTTTAATTTGAGGAGCCTCTACTAATTCATATCTTTTATACTAGGGATCATGTCCGCCTACTTGGTTTTTTATTTAAGGAGAGTTTATCATTAATAAGGACAATAGTATTAACAAGAAGACCAGGAGAGTTCTCTTCATGCAATGCATCTTCAAAAAAGCGTCGAGAGAATCGAAAGGCTTCATTATTGAGGGATTAATAGTTGGTAACAAATGGGGCAAAAGTTTTGGAGGAGGTTTTTAAATCTGACGGAAGAAGACCATCATGCGATGATTTTGTTTTCAGATGCGGCTTTTGTCATTGAGTATTGCATTATTAATAGTAAAGAAGGCCAAAAGTCGGGTATTGTTTTCGAAGATGGTTGTTCATTCTCTCCCTCTTTTAATATCATCATTGGGATAGGTTTTTGCATGGAAATCAAGGAAGTTAATCATGGTAGGCGTGTATTCTTCATTAAAGCATTCCAGGCGAGTGTTTTGGAAGTCAAAAGGGCTCACTTTCTTCTTTTTTTATTCTCTCAACTTCGGAAAAATCTCTTAGCAAGTCTTTCTTGGCCTCATTTCGAATTTTCTTTGGGCTTCTCCTAGAATTTTTCGTGGTTGCTTCCTTTCAAGTCTTTCGAATGGAGCCGAACACTGATTCTTCTGATATTCTTTCACTTTGGATTGCTCAACTTGATTCTAAATTGGAATCTGTTGAAAAGTATAGGGTTCTCTTGAAAGTTGCTTATCTCAAAAGGCAAATTGAAATATTTAAAGAATACAATTTGGAGTTAGCCAAAGTTCTCGAAAAACTCAAGCTCATGTTCATTGAAGGTGAGTCTGAGGGTCTTTTTCAGCAAAATCCTGTTGGCATCAAGAATGATTGTTCTTGAAAGGCTCTGCCGTCTAAAATTTGATTCGTGTGGATTTAACATGTGTTCGAAGATAAGAGTAGGTCTTGGATTGTTTGCTTCAAGATTGCCAAGTTTAAATCATCTCATTGGTGTTCTCTTTAAATCTTACTCTTTTTCTGATATTTGTAATAATTGGGATGCGTTTATTAGTCCGTTATGACTTTTGTTATGCTGTTTTCTTTTTATTTTCACTCCCTCGGGAGTTTGTATCGCTTTCAACTTGTATTCCTTTCTATATTTTTAATGAAATGTTGTTTCTTATTAAAAAAAAAAACAAATTGGGCAAAAGGTTGACAGAGACTTGTCAACTATTGAATTATTGAAGGTAACATGTAGACCATCTGGAATTACATCATCAATATTTAAGAGAGAAATTTTGGCTGCATACCACCATGAAAATTTTGACAACTAAGAGAGAGAAATATAATAAAGGAAAAAAATTGTCATTTTTCAGAAAGATTAAATAGCTGTCAAAATGTTAATGGTTCCTACATACTAGTATGCAGCCAAGTATTCTTCTATTTAAGAGAGCTGGAGCATTAAAAGCTGACTTCTTGTATTTCCGCTTGCTCTATGAAAAAGGAAATTTTTTATTATCTTTTGAAAGGGTTTTTTTGGAAGGAGATGGGAAAAATTTACTCAAAGTTCTCGATTCTAGGGCTTTTTGGGATGGGACTTTTGGGCTAAGCAAGGAAGCCAGCTGGATATTTAATGAAGCCTCTTTGGAATTGGTCTGAACATAGTCTTATCTGTAGAAGAAGAGGCATGATTAGCATTCAGATTTGAAACAAACTGAGAACCTGAACCGTTAATAGGAGCTGGCAACTTTTCATCTTCCTTGACATACCTAATTCTTCCTCATTATTTAAATGATTTCCAAAAAGAGGAGACAATTCATCTTCCCATGCCTTTTGAATTCTTTGAACATCAAACTTATTTAGAAAAAGGTTACGATCCCAATCTCGAAAGAATCTACTTTTATTTTTTGAAATATCAGCCAACGATAAATTTGCACCCTTCAATCTGAGATGCGAGGAGTGAATTTTCTAACTTCGGGGACTGTTATGGAAGAAACCCACGTCAGTTTGAATTTACTTGAATAATTGCTTTAGAGCAGTCAAGAAAATTCATAGTTCTTGAAGATCTTTCGGCAACCCACCACAATAACTTCCTAATGCCTCAAAACATTGGCGATTCCAGAGATTCATTGGTAAATCACTAATTTCAATCTAACCTCATACCCAAGAATGACTTCCTTCTTACTATTTTTTACAAAGTTCTATTTTTTAATTTTCAAATAAAAATCTCCAACCTTGCTCCATTTGTATTTCAACACAAAATTACATAACATTCTCCCATATTCAAATTTCATTGATGCCTTCACCTCCATAAATTGATTGACATAGCAATGTTGAGAAACTTTTCCTTAAGAGCATAATAAATTGCTCTCCATTCATCATGAGCAAAGAATCTAATGATCACCATAATATTATCCCAATCACTCTCAACTAGATCAGGTTCTTTCTTAACCTAATATTTATGCTGCTCTTTCGAATTTTATTTTTCAAGAACTGATGGAACAAAAATCACTTTTTGGGGATAGCATTTCAGGCATTACCTTTCATCTTTATCACTTCAACATAAGAAAGCCTAGGGGATGAATCGTTGATAAATTTTGCTTTGGATCATACAAATCTTTATTCTGAAATAACTTAACCTTTCTTTTTCTGATTTGATTTTGTGATCAAAATTCTTCAAAAACATATTCAACATATCCTAGAATTCCAACCAACTAGATTTATTGAATCCAACTGGAACAAGGAAGCTTTTCCTACCTCATGTATTTGGCCAAATCATAATAATTTTCGATTTAACAAAAAGTTAAAAATAATGAACTTCTAGTATTTGTTGTAAATGATTAATGGGAGTGCTGTGGACTTTCTTAAAATACTATTTAGGGTAAAGACACTTTTAGTATTCAATCCCTGAGGTTACAAAAGATACACTTTAGTGCCTGACGTTAGGAAAATAGTTTGAATATCTCTGAGCGCATTTGACTATTAGTTGACCTTACGGAAAATGATGTGGCAATTAATAGATAATTGGACTTTGATGACATGCCATTTTTAAACGAGTCATCAAAAAATATTATTTTTATGTAATTTTTTCCCTGATGTGGCATTTTCCTCTTCTTCCAGCAAACCTTGCCACAACCGTCTAGAAGAAAACCAATCTCGCCTTCTTCGTTCTAAATTTGAAACAAAAGCTTCATTCTAGATGAGATGGAAGCTTTTCATTCCTGATCAGATTTGGTCTTTTTCCTAATGGTGGCGCGACTAGGTCTGCTAGGAGAAGAGGATGACAAAGGAAAAAGAGAGGAGGGAGGAGAGAGTGCTACATCAGGAAAAAAATTATGTAAAATTAATATTTTTCATTAACTCATTTTAAAAGTGCCACTTCAACAAATTCTAATTGCCACATTATCTTTTTGTTAGGTCAATTAATGGTGAAATGAGCTCAAGGACTATTTAAACTATTTTCCAAACTTTACGAACTAAAGTATTTATTTTAGAACCTCAAAGACTTAATAAACATCAAACTCAAATCTCAGAGATGAAAAGTGTATTTTACCCTCACATTTATTTTTTTCATCTAAAATAAGGTTATAATATGAGGATGGGGAAGGATTCCTTTTCCTTGATGCCACTAAATAAGGTGGGTTGAGTTGGGAATTAGGCACTAAAATACATGGTGGATTCATAGTCCTCAGGACTTCAAAAGAAATCTCTTGTTTCCTTCTGTCTTGTTTTGACCGATTGGAAAAGGACAACTTTATATCATGCTATATTGGCTGCGTTGCCTTTTCGTGCAATAGCCAACTAGCGATAGAATTTATAGTTATTCTTAATTTTATTTGATAAAGTTATACTTTCTGATTTAAGAGTTATGTTTATTGATTTGGGTAAGCTTAAGAGGAAAACAAACAGTTCAACTGCCGGCAGAGTTGGTCGGGGAGGTGCAACATGTTTTGGCTATTTATGATGCTTCACGATCAAATAGCAAGGTTATCTCTGTCTTATGCTATTTGTGTACTTTATTGTGCTCTGTTGAGCATCTCGATCACTCAGCTTTATAATTGTATTTGGGTTTAGGTTGTGGAGGATGGTAGTGCCCTCATACTAAGGTGTGATTCAGATGATTCAAGGAAAACATGGCAAAACCGCTTACAAGGGGCCATATATCGTGCTTCTGTATGTGATTATTTGTTGTAATATGTCATTACTTGTGGTTATCTTTCATTTGGGTTTAGATGACGTGCAGATTAGATGCTTATAATTCATGCTGTCTGGATTAGTTTACTTCCTATTATTGTATTCCAATAGGAAATAGTCTGCATTATTCTTTTCATCATTGCAAGTGCTGTTTATGGTTGTTCTTTGTCCTACTAATGCATGGACATGTCTCTTATTCAAAATAGATGAGAAGATTCATATGGTTTCATTTCTCATCAGTTTATTTGTAATGTTGGTTTACTGATCAAAATTATCATTTCTGATTTATAAGTAAACTTCTAAAATGAGGCAAGACAATCCAATTTATTATTGGTCAATAATTTTGGTTGTGTGACTTTATCTTTTATATATTTTTTAATTGTTAAAATATTGCAATGCATATTCAACTAGATTGTTAAACTTGCTGATTTTTAACTTTGTGATATTAGTTTACTATGCAAATTTGTTTTCTACTCGCCAAGTAGTTATTTTTCTGTTAGCAACTGGTCATAGTAACCTATTATACTGCACAATCTTTTAGTTCTTTTACATCAGTAATTGTTGTAAGAGCGTACCTTTTTGGTACTTAAGAATGGAAAATAGTGCGACCTTGAAATCAGAAACGACAGAACTCATGGTGAAGGAGGAGATGGTTAAGCTGTAATTGAACAGCTTCTGCAACCAACCCACTGATGGGAGGGTTGTTGGCCGGAGTTTCTACATGAGAGACAGGCTGGTTCTGTTCTTCAAGAGGTTGTTGCATTCTAGGAAGATGTTAACTATTGTAACCCAGCAAGTTAGAGGATTGTATATTGCACAAAATCCACCCAAAAATGTTTATCAGAGATTTACGGAAGGAATTCAGAATAAAAAATGGCAATCATCGTCGGGTCAGGGAAGAAAATTGTTCTAATACTAAATAAAGCAGTTTGGCATCTAATCTCCAAGAATAGTCCAAGAAAAAAATTATTCAAAATCAAAAGTTCCCATGTGTTCTAGGTTATTTGACCTGGGAGGACCAATCTCACGTTTTCCTCAATTTCACTTTTGCCATGAATGGTTGGTTCTCCTTAGTTCAAATCTTCAAGTTAGGATGGGTCTTCGACAATAATTCCAAGTGCAATCTTCTGCAACTTTTATTTGGTCCTGTTTTGTCCCCAAAGGCTCATCGTTTATGGGTCAGTCAAGGAATAATTTTGGAGGTATGGTTTGAGGCTTTCCAGTGCAATCGAAGAATTTTTGAGGATAAGTGAAGATGTTGGTTTGTTGAGCGGTTTCTAAGTCTGAAGCTTATTGATGGTGTTTTCTTTTTTGTTTTATTTGCTAATTACTTTAATGATATTCGTACTAATTTAGATGATAATGGGAAATTAGACATATGAACAATGAAAGAACAATGGGCATTAACTCTCATTTGTTGAATAACACAATATAGCATATTGATGACATTAGGCATGAGAAATGAATCTTCTTTTGTAAAGTGTGCCGAATTCAATTTTCCAAAAAGTAGTATCCATGATAGAAGAAGAAAGTTAGCTTGATAATGATTTAACCAAGAAAACACTTGAAGAACTCAAATTCCAAATTATTTTATCCTTACTTATCGATAAAATGATTAGAGCGAAATAATAGAACTTTTAGTGGAAGAGAGATCCTTGGAGGAGATGTGGCCATTAGATTTAATACTTTAGTGTTGGTTTCAGTTTCTAATGTTTTTTTCTGTGTGTGTAATTATCAGCCATTATTATTTTGGATTGGAGTCTCTTCTTGTAGTTTGTGGGACTCTTTATTGGGCTGTTGTTTTTGTAGGCCCTAGTATTTTCTTTTTCATAGAACTGCATGAAAGCTCGGTTTGTTATTAAAAAATATAACTACGAAAAGTCAAACAGATTTACACGCAATTGTAATAAGAAAGAAACGAATAATTTGTCAAGAAATTACATATTGAACCAACTCAATCCATGGCTGAAATGAATCTTTTGTGAAATTAATGAACAACATCATAAAATTTATCCTGTTACATCAATGTGATTGTTCAGTTTTCTTTTCTCCAGCACATCCAAGGATATGTCTTTGTGTTGCTATTGCTGTCACATTTCTTTTTATTTAATGTATAGTGAAATTTTAAAAAATGCTTACCTAAATATTTATACAGGCCTCTGCTCCTATTTCGGGTCTATCTGAAACTTCCTCAAACTCTGAGGACTCAGAAATGGAACCAGATGAAAGTGATAATACAATGGATTCATCTATAGAGAGGGTATTTCTGACTGGTTCTCTTGATGAACTTAGAGTCTGTTTCAGTTCTAGTAATCAGGTATTTCAGAATACTTTGTTGTTTTCAAAATCTCCCTCACTATATGTTTGAAAAATGTTGATTGCTATGGCCTTCTCAGCATGGCCAGAACTTTGAGAAGGTCCTTCTTGCGGAAGAGAGACATTTGATTGAATTCCGGGCAATTGGTGGTCAGGTACGGATTGTTAATTTGACAGTTCATTTACTTATACTCCATATATGATTATCAGATTTTCTTCTGAATGTTACTTTTGTGCAAAATAGGTTGAGCTGTCAATTAGGTCAAATGACATGTTTATTGGCACTATACTGAAGTCTTTGGAGATTGAAGACTTAGTTTGTTCGAAGACCAATTCTCAATCTTGTTATTTAGCAAGATCATTTGTTCATGGAGAAGAGACACCTTCATGTGCTGAGTATTCTAAAAATCAAGGTTTTGATAACAGTGATTTAACTCAAATTGAAGGTGATGAGAAATTCTTTGAGGCACCTGAAACCTTGGTTGACTATGCTGATTATCAGATACAATCACCAGGAAAAGGTCTCGATTATGTAAAATCTCAAAGTTCGCTCCAATTGAAAAATTTTGCACCCCCCAGTTTTTCTCGTATTGCTGGTCTGCTTCCTCCTGGTGGCTCTGAAACTCATAGTGCGGACAATGAGCAATCTGTTATATTAGATAATTTTATAAAAGCCCAAATAGCCTTTTATGACCAAAATTCTCCTGTATACTATAACGTAGACAAACAGGTGTGCCCCATCTCTCTTGCTGAATGATACGTTACCTACTACGATTCTTATATTAAAATTTTGAATAATTGTCCCAGGTTACAGTTACCTTGGCTACATTGTCATTTTTCTGTCGTAGACCTACAGTTTTAGCCCTTGTTGAGTTTGCCAATGCCATTAACCTCGAGGAAGAAAGTTGTGAATCATTCAGTGATAATTCATCATCAGGCATCATAAAGCATGATACTCCCATGGAAGAGGAGGAACAGATTTCAAAGACCATGGAGGATGGCATTGTGAAAGGTTTGCTAGGAAAAGGGAAGTCTAGAGTTATATTCAATTTAGCATTGAAGATGTCCCGTGCACAAATTTTTCTAGTGAAGGAAAATGAGACTAATCTAGCTAGTTTGTTTCAAGACAACTTGCTTGCTGATATCAAGGTTATGCTGAAAGTCTCAACCTTTCTCCTTTAGACGTACTGATTTTTAGCCTTGACATGTTCATGAAATTTATCTTTTTCTTCCTTTAAGGTGTTTCCGTCCTCTTTTAGTATAGAGGCTGCTCTTGGAAATCTGAGAATAAGTGATGATAGTCTTCCAAACAGCCACATGTATTACTGGGCTTGCGATATGAGAAATCCTGGTGGCAGTTCTTTTGTTGAGGTCCTCTCTCTCTCTCTCATGCACGTGTATATGTATGTATGAATACTTATAATTAGCTTTGGCTTTATGGGCATGTAGACTCAGGGAAATTTGCATGATCATTTGTGGGATGAAATTGTGTTCTTTTTCTCTTTTTGGGCTCTTTAGCTTCACGGTTTTTATTTCCTTTTCCATTAATAATGTTTCTCCCCAGTTTCTAATACAAAATTATTTGTGATCGCATGTCTTTGAGACTACATGCAAGCGGACAGATATATGCCAACTATTGATGGTAAAGCATATGAGTCAAAACTTCAGATCTCCTAAAACTTATTCTGAATTGGAAGTAAATTAATGTATATTGAGGATAATAGAAAAAAACCATGAGTTGCATTGTGTAGTACTTTGTTCTCTACTTTAATATTTATGTTACAAAATGAAAAAGAATTATATTAGTTAGTAAAGAATATGAGTAGCAGAAGAATGAAGCAAGCTAAATTACAATTTATGGCTTGACATTCTAAAATGAAAATTAATTATCATAGGTGTGCTTACAAAACATGTTAAAGCATTGACATTAAGATTAAATTTATCATAATCCATCCAGCTGAAGCTTGTGGATTGATTGGTGATTTAACATGGTATCAAAGCAGATGATCTTGTGTTTGAACTCCTATAAAATTTCTTTTCCATTTCATATTGATAACCACTTGTTAGTCTTTGTGCAAAATTTCAAGCCACAAGTGAGGAAGAGTGTTCAAGTATTGGTACAAAGTTTCAGCCCATAAGCCTATAAGCTTTGACACCTCAAAATGAATTAGAAAAGGGACCTTCAACCTCACAAAAGCATCCTCTTTTAGTTTTCTCGTGAAAATCTTGACATTCCTTTCCTTTTAAGTTTTCTTAATAGGACCTGTGAAAGAACACTAAAAAACAGCTGGAGTCTTCTGATACTTGAACTCTGATCCAAACTCCTTGGATAGAACTATATAAATATGAGGACTTCTAATCCAAGATACTTTTAAGTACTGAACAAGTTATTCAAAGCAAAATGACAATAAATAGTGCAGAGTGGTATGGTATTTAAATCCTACTTGGTGCTGCTTCTGAAGGAATAGTTTGGAAGATGCTCATCATGTCTTGCTTTTCTGTTAGTTGGTGGATGCTCTGTGGATATCTTTCATTTTAGCTTATATCCCCTAGACATATTAAAGATTTTTATTACTCCGTGCTCTTGGCTGCGTGGTTTGAGAGAATAATGCAAGTATAAAAAATGTTCCTTGCATTTTTCAGTTTAATTTTTGTACTATTTTTTGGTGTTTCTTTTGAAGTTTGCTACATATTGCAGCTATTTTTCTCTTCGTTCAATATTGATGATGAAGATTATAATGGTTATGAATATAGTCTTCTGGGGAAGCTTTCAGAAGTGCGCATTGTATATTTGAATCGATTTATCCAGGAGGTAATCTTTATACTGATTATTATTTTTCAATGTTTTATGTGATTCTTTAATTCATAAATCATAAAATGCTTTGTAGGTTGTTAGTTATTTTGTGGGTCTCGTCCCCGAAAATGCAGAGGGTGTTGTAAAGTTAAAAGATCAAGTAACGAATTCAGAGAAGTGGTTTACAACTACTGAAATAGAAGGCTTACCTGCTTTGAAGTTGGATCTCTCTCTTTCAAAGCCTATAATATTAATGCCTCGAAGGACAGATAGCCTTGAGTAAGTTTCTGACAGAGAAATCTTTTCAAAATTTCATATGACATGTATACTTATTAGAGGGCACCATCTTTCCCTTTATAATAACTATTTACACGTTTTAATTTTCCCTCGACAGTTATTTGAAGCTTGATATTGTCCATATTACCATTCAGAACACTTTTCAGTGGATTTCGGGCAGTAAAACAGACATGAGTGCCGTGCATCTGGAAATTTTAAGTGTTCTGGTGAGATCCATCGGGGATTTGGTTGACATATTATTAGTCAGCACAATATTTCTGTGTTAAATGACTTTTGAACTAATTTTGGCATGGCTAAAGATTTCTTTAGAAATGAATTCTCAGCAGTTCTCTTTAATGGCGTAGAATTTGTTTCTTGAATAGTGTTAGTTTGTTACAATCTCACTTTCTGACTGCTATATGACATTTAGATCGATGATATCAATTTAAATGTTGCCATGGGCGCGGAATTAGGGGCAAGCATAATTGAAGATGTCAAAGGGGTTTCAGTGGTCATCCGTAGGTCACTCCGGGATTTGTTGCACCAAATACCAAGTTTAGAAGTTGGAATTCAGGTAGCCTTATCAACTATTCCACTTTCCATGAAATTATTCTTGTACGATAAGAAGTCTGCTTAAAGGTGCAATTAAACTGTGCTTTTTTCCCGGCTGTCATTTTATCAGATTGCAGTGTTGAAAGCAGTTCTTTCAAACAAAGAGTACCAGATTATTACTGAATGTGCAATGTCTAATATCTCTGAGACAGCAAATGTGGTGCCTCCATTAAAAAATATTTCTGCCTCTTCAACTAGTATAAAAGAATCTGCTACTCGGGAGGATCTAGATGGGATTGAATCTAAAACAAGTGAACCATCCTCAGTGTCAATGAAACTCTCTGTTATTATTGATCTGGTTGAGTTGTGCTTACGTGCAGGAATATCGGGAGATGCATCTTTAGCCACTGTGCAGGTGTTGTATCACTAACTGAATTTTCCCTCAAGCAGCTAGCTTTTAATATTTAAGATCCTTTTAATGCAAGCGTAGTATCTCTATCTACAAAATGCTCTTAAAATGAAATTCTTTATTTCAATGTAACTAGGAATATTCAAACTTCTTAGTACAAGAGACTACCCTTCTCTATTTATAGAGGATTACAACCAACTAACTAAATCTAATTATTAATGAAACAAGCTTCAACAAAATTACAAAATTATTCTACCAACATTCTATCATTCATAAAGCTTCTTCGTGCGATCTTTCTAAACATTTTGGCAATTATTCTGCATCAGATATTTATATTTTATGCTTGACGGAATTGTTTCTCTTTAGTTAGTGATTTTTTTGGGGGGATTAAAATGGTGTTATTTGTCTGAATCTTGCCATGTTTGTCTATCTAGAGGCTATCAAGTTAGGTTTGGGGCAGTGTTAGTATGTTGCTGTAGGTCTTTTGTCAGGAATTAATTTGAAATATGTTATTTTTGCTTGTGTTAATATATGCTCTTTGGTTGGGCAGGGTGTGAGATATGTATTTTTGTTTTGGGATTGTTTTCGGATGACAGATATGTGTATCCTTTATGTATCCTTGAGAGTTTTTTGGGGAATTTTTTTTCCTTTTCTTTTTCAAAACATTCTATTTGTTATACATGACCTTGCCACTACATTGAGAAGGAAGTATCACAAGAGTTTACTTTGAAGCATGAATGAAAATATAGCGTGTAAACTTTGGTAGTGCTGTAAATAACTCATATGAGCGGGATTTTGTAGCATCTCAACTATATAGCCTTCAAACCACATAGATTGGGAAGGGTGCATTAGCTTCAGAACCTTCCTTTCCACATCTTCTATAATGGAAGTAGTATCATGTTCAAACCAAACACAAAAGAATCTGTTCCTAACATGACAACTATTAATTTCCATGACTCAAAATGAAAATAGCTTGATCGTATACTAAAAATGATAGCTAAAGAGGTGGAAAGATTCTTGAAAAGTTAGGTAGGCTAGAAAGAAAGGTGACTGAAGGAAAAGGAGGAAGGAAGGGAATAGAGTATTTCCTAACCGTGAGAGAGCCCCACAAAAGGAAGAAATTTATCCAACAATTGGGAGGTATTTATAACTCCCCTTATTTGGTTAGCTTGCTATTCTTTTGTTTTTTCTTTTTCAATCCCTTGTGGAGTTTGTATCTTTTTAACATTAGTCTCTCTTTATTTCATCAATGAAAACTTTTGTTTCTGGTTAAAAAAAAAAACAGCCGAAGGAAAACCTGGGGTTGATATTGACAAAAACAAAGAGGGTTTCAAGGCTAGAAGCACACTCGAATAGAGCACAACCACAAATCACATTCTGGGTCACACCCTTGGTAACTGCAACCACTACTCTTTGTCACACCCTTCACAATCCTCCCCTCAAACCACTCTTGTTTGACATTTGAGGATTCTTCCACGATTCTACATGACTGTATCTTTGAGGCTCAACACTTTTTTCTTCCGTCACCCGAGGATTTCACCAACACAACATGGTTAAGTTGGTCCCTTGTACAAGGCTTAACACGGCAGGTAAGTTACATAGGAAGTTCTCTCGCTGGTCCTTATCCTCTGTTTGCTGCCTGTGTAACAAGGATGAAGAAATCTGGTTACAAGTGTCTATATATGACTCTGGTGAGTTGGTAAGTGGATAATGCCTTCGTGTTTTTTCTCAAACTTTTGACTATTGATCTGGTCAGAATTGTTTAGGACATTGGCGTTGCTCGGTCCTTCAATCTTAGAGCATCAAATATAACATATTTCTTCTCTTGGAGTGGAATGGATTTAGAGGAAAGGCGAGAGTACTATGGATCAACTTTGTTAAGGCTTTGTTGTGGGGCATTTCAAAGGAATGAAATAAAAAGCTTAATGTGGAATGAAAGGTTTGAATTCATCAGACAAGAAGCAGCATCTTAGAGTGTCCTTTCCAAATCAACAATTCAATTTCTGAAATTTATGCTTGTTGGAATTCCTCTTTATGCAATTCAGTTTTATAGTATGGCCAGGGGAGATGGTTGCTGTTGAGTGCTTTCTGAGTTAGGTTCTGTACTTGTACATGAGATAGTTATGGTTTTTTGTTTATCAATTTGTGAAGGACGTGTGATTTGTATTTTGGTTGGAAAGGTTGAATTGTGGTTGTTGCTTTTGCTTATCCCTGAGGAGAGAATATTTTGTAACTTTCAATTCCTTAATGAGAAGTTTGTTTCTCATTGAACCACATATTTTCAAATTTGAATAGAGTAGGGCTCCATTTGAGATTACATATTCCTAGAAGGGTGGAATGGTGAAATCAAAATTTTGTCCCTAATCCAAAGAATTTTATGGATTTGGGAGTATGTGGGACATTCTCCAAGATTAGACCAGGTAAAGAGCCCATTGAGAATGGGACCATCTTTGAGAGAAGTTGAACGGTCGAAGAGATGAATTTCCCCATAGAGGTAATGCTGCTTTGAGTGGATTATGCCACTTTGGGCCATGTTTGGAGTGTTTTGGAAGTAGTGGAATCGAAGAATCTTGGAGGAATTAATGACACAGGAGGACGTTCTGTAGCTTAATTTTTTTCCCATGTTTTTGGGCATTCTCTACTAATTTTTTTATGTTGATTTTTTTTAGCTAGTCTTTTCTTCCCTTTATCAGATATATTGTCGTACTCTTTTACGTTTGAATATTTTTTTAAAAAACTCCACTTAATTCTAGGCCCAATTATCAAATATTTCCTTTGCACTTCTATCTTTCCTTGTTTCAAACATTGAATTTTCAATTTCTCCTTTAGTAACACAAGCAGATTCTGTATTTCCTTTCTTAAACAGTAAATATTTTTTGTATGCTCTGTATTTAACTTATATTATGCAGGCTAATAATGCATGGGTATTGTACAACTCCAATACAAAGGGTGAAGGTTATCTATCAGCAACACTCAAGGGTTTCACTGTTCTTGATGAACGTGAGGAAACTAAACTGGAATTCAGGCGGGCAATTGGAATTGCTAACAGCATAAGCACAGCTCAGCTGCACATACTGACTAATGAACACAATCAGCTCTCAAGTGATGCAAGTACCATAGAAGAAAATCTTTCTCAAGCCGTTCCTACAATGCTTATTCTTGATGCAAAATTCACTCAGTTTTCAACATGTGTTTCGTTATCCGTTCAAAAACCTCAACTGCTTGTCGCACTTGATTTTCTCCTCGCTGTTGTTGAATTTTTTGTCCCAACTGTTGGTAATATATTGTCAGATGAAGAAGAAAAGAGCTATTTACATGTTACTGATGCTGTTATCTTGGATCAGTCTCCTTATATGCAGCCATCTTCTGAACTGCATATATCTCCTGGGAAACCTTTAGTAGCCGATGATGAAAATTTTGACCATTTCATCTATGATGGTAATGGTGGAGTATTGTACTTAACAGATAGAAATGGAGTTGATCTCTCAGCACCTACCAAGGAGGCAATGATATATGTTGGAAATGGGAAGAAATTGCAATTCAAAAACATCATTATCAGAGTATTATTCTTTGCCCAAAATTTTTGTTAATCACCATTGTGTGCACTAAAGTTAGTCGTTAACTTCAACAATGCTTTTGACCACTGTAGGGTGGACGTTTTTTGGAATCGTGTGTTTTTATGGGTACCAACAGTAGTTATTCAGCATCTAAGGACGATGAAGTTTACTTGGAGTTGGTGGATAACATCCTCGTGCTGAGCTCTCAAGACGTACAATCTCAAGATAACACTGGGAACAAGCCTACTGAGTATACCATTGAATTGCAGGTTGGCTACTAAACGTCCATGATCAGTTCTTGCAATGTGGTCTAATCTTATGTGTTGTTGTTTTTGCCTTTGAATCAACTCTAGTTGATAAAGTACTTGACAGAACCCTGGAAAGGGAAATATCAAATAGGAGAGATGGGAAAAGAGGATGGCTTGAGTTTCATTTAATAGAATAATCTCATGTAATCAGAAAGCTTAGTGCACCGGAGGTGTATCATGTTAAATCAAATGGAATCCATGGGAAATTGTAGGAATTACATCTTTCTAGAGTTTCTAGGTAAGAAGTATGAAAGCATATTTTGTATAGCTAACATTTTTTTTTTTTTTAACTAAAAGAATTAGGATTTCAGTTTCTAGAAATAAGTGCATGTCTTTTTTTTAGAAGTCTAAGTTAGACTATTGATTATCTACTCAATCCAGAGAGGATTTGCTATTTGATAATTGAGTCAAAGAAAGATTCAGAGCAAGCTTTCACCAGGCTGTACTTTCTTTGATCTCTTGGCCTCCTATCCAAAATTTTGTCCTATGAGAAGTATGTCTGAAGTGAGGAAAAGCCCACCATCTTCAGCCACGAAAATGCAAACCATATTGGACAAATTTTAGACGGTGGTCATAATTGGCTATCATGAGAAGAGAGATTTGGCTCCATTAAACTTGAAGCAACTTCATTGTGTGTTATTTCCAGATATTCTAGCTATAGTACTTCTGAAATATGTTTGCTGGAGTTTTTTTTCTTTGTAATCCAGTTTGAGATTATTATGGATTGTTAGATTTATTTTTGGTTTTATTGTGGTAACTTTTCACTTCCCATTTGAAATGTTTGTTTCTTGAAAAGGAATACAACAATGACCAAATTGCCGTGTAGCTATCAAGCTTCTTTTTTATTGCTTCCAATCCAGTATTCATGAGTGAAATGAACACATTGAAGTTGATTGTTCTTGCATTTGTGAGAAAACTCAGAACAAGATTAAGTTTCATTGATGTAAAAATTTGATGGCAATTCGGACATAGTATGACAAAGGTGATGCAAAATCAAAGGCATTGAGAAAGCTTTGATAACAAATGATATGTTCAACTCTAGCACAAGTGGCTTAGGCAAGTCTTTTAAGAACAAGTCCCTCATAAACACACGCGGTAACACTTAGTACACACACAAGGAATCACTCAAAAGGAAGAAGGAAGGCCTAACCTTGATGGTTAAGCCTTTGGATAGAAAAACTCGTTTTGAATCCAAAGTCGAAACACACCACAAACTTGATGATCAATCAAAACTTGAATGTTTTTAAGGAACATGCAACCTAAGCTAGAATGCATTATGTTCTCGACTACGAAGCACAGACACTTCAAAATGGGAAGAGTGTCCGTGTTGGACACAGACACATCTGGACACGCGTTGGACACAAACACGTGAAATTACGTGTCCTATTATTTATTTGTTTGTTTTTATTTTTGGACACTTTATGGATACGCCACAGACACTTTCTCGGACACGTTTAGGAATTTTTTAAATAAAAATATAGATAACAAACAAACCATGGACACTTCTCGGACATCAAATTGTGTTCTAAACTTTGTTTTATAGATTGAATTTGTTGGATAGTATGTTTTGTGGTTGAATTATTGTCAAAAGACTTGACATTTTATTCTTTTTTAGTGAGGTGCATTTCATTTTCTATGGCAACTTTACATGTTTTTTCTATTATGAAGTAATAAATAGATACATATAAACACATATATTTAATAAATAAATAATGTATTCCCAATATGTTCGTGTCCTACTTTTTTAGAAATTGGTGCATCGTCGTGTCGTATCATGCTTGTGTCCGTGTCCGTGCTTCTTAGGTTCTCAGTTTGGAGTAAAGAGAGGAACTCTTCCTATTTTCATTTCACCAAAATGTCTAACAAAAAATGTCTAACTCGTCAAATTTATAAATGAAGGCTTTAAATGGCATCATGTGGTTGGCAACCTATGTAACGTAAACCCTAAAACTATCCTACCTTGAATGATGTTTAATTACAAGTTATGTGAGAGTTTCTACGATGGGCCAACCTTGAATAATGTTTAATTACAAGTTATGTGTGAGTTTCTAAGATGACAAGTTATGTGAGAGTTTCTAAGATGGGCCAACTAAATACACTTGGCTCCACTCTTAGGCCTATAACTATTAAATAAATTACACATGCAGTACAAAAGAAGGTTACATAAAAGTACATGGAAAATACTACTTTAGGGTTTAAACCCTAAATAGCCCATAAATTGAAGCTCTTGGGTTAGGTGTTTCCATATTGTGTTGAAGCTCATTTTTCCACTTGCGCTCCTTCCTTATGAAGCTTAATATTTCAAATGTTGAAGCGAAGATAACTTTCTTCTTTGGTTAGCCATAATGCAATATGTGCCTTGCTTGAAGCATATCAAAAGACATCAATGACGCACGAATGAACTATCTTTATGACAACCTAGGCATGATTAATACATATTTTCCAACTTGAGAGGACGTGAGGATGTTTACAATAACACTGCACGTGACATGGAACTAGAGAAGTGGGACAGTGTATGGTAGAGATCGGTGTACCGAGGATAACTCACTTGGGCACTCGATTACTTGGAGGAACATGACCGATGGAGAAACTGGACAGGGACAACGGACACCCACAATCAGACAGTAGTTGAATTTTAGACCCTCAACCAGATCAACAGAACACGGAAAGCACAGAAGCCTCATCTTTCAAACTCAATATGAATGTTGCAGTCGTTGGAGAGCATGTGAAGTTGAAGGTAATTATCCCCGATGCTCATGACATAGTCATCGCCTTGGTTGAATGTTACCTTCAATAGGGGGAACGATGGAACTTATGGAGGCTATAATGCTCAACGAAAGCATCATTGTTGCATGCGAAGTAGGAATCCATCTCATATGGCCAAAATTGATTCAATTGTGGTGTATAATCTAGTGATTGGAAAAGACAATTGTGAGAACGAAATCTAGCTGGTTATTGACGACATCAAGACAAAATGGAAGAGACAGGAAGTTGAGGGAAAATGCTTTAGTTGTTCGTGCTTGAAGAAACCAGCACAGAGATTTGGCTTGATGGATTGTTACTGGGGAACTTCTATCAACTTCCCATTCTTAATTTCTTTTTCGTAACCAAGAGGAAATGATATAATATGTTTATATCATGATGAAGATTGTTGTTATTATTATTATTGCTACTATTATTTTTATTATTAATATTATTTGATGAAAAACCACCTTTTTTTGAAAAAAAATGAAAGTATATAAGGGGCATACAAAAAAAAACCACACCAAAAAAAATTAAAACAAAAAGGGGCTAAAATAAGCATAATAAGACCTATGGAATAATTATAAAAAGGCTTGAGAACGGAAGCCCAAAGAGAAATATGGAACCTAACGAAGGACTACTCTTCTTGCTTCTCCACCCCTCAAAAGATTCTATTGTTCCTCTCAACCCAAAGGTCCCAAAAAATTGCACAAATCTCATCAAGCCACAAGGTGGATGGACAAGGAGTTCCTCGATCATATAGCTACTCCTTTTAGGTCGGGCAACCTGAAAACCAAACGCTTAAAAAAAAACAATTCTACATCAAAAAAGTATAGTTACAACACTCAAAAAAAGTGATCAAGTGATCAAGATCCTGATGCAATGAGTTATTTGAATAGTTTGGTCACATTCTTTTAGTTTGTTTTTTTAAAATACTTAGCTGCTTGTTAAATCCTTTATAAATAGAGGGATAATCTCTTGTATTGGACACTTTTGAGTCATAATAAAATCCTTTGAGCTTTCATTCGAGGAGAATCTGGCTACACCAAATTGGTATCAGAGCAATCCTTTGGGCCAATTATTGGGTTGCGGAGCCAAATTCATCAATCAAGCTTAATTCGTGGAAAATCGTTGTACAAGGATTGAAGAAGACGAATCAAGGGAGAAATTTTGAGGCTAGAAATTTCTGTTGTCCAGAAGTGACAGTGTCTCAATGCTGTCAATGCTGCAGAGTCATCGTGCCGAGAGGACAGTGTCTCGATGCTGGTCATAGTGTCTCGACGTTGACGCTAATGAAGCGTGCAAAACTTCGTAGTGTCTTGACGCTACTGCGATTTTTAGTTTGCCTAGTTGTTTCAGACTCTTATAAATATGTTGTTATTCACAAAATAGAAATACACAAATAGAGAAAGTGAGAGATATAGAGTGAGCGAGAGAACGTGTTGACTTCTACGAGATTGTACGTGTTGAATTATGAGCTTTTTCTTTTAATTGCATTTATTTTCAGTTTTAGTATTTAAAGTGTAAGTTTCTTTTTCTTTTTAAGTTTCTTTTAAGGTTTTTAACTTTTAAGTTTCTACTTTTTAATGTTGTTTTTAAGTTTTAAGTTATAGTTATTAAATAGGATTTCATTCTTATACCTATATAAGTGTGGACTTCTATGAGAAGTTTGTATCACTAATTTGATATTTGATATCAACAATTTGACATTTTTGTGTATCTTCAATTTGACATCACAACATTTGTTTTACTTCAATTAGAAGTTGATTATTCATCTATTGGATTTCACTCTCTCATTTTCATTTTTCTATTTGTTAAACAAACATTGAGATTTTGATTATTGCTTCCGCAATATTTCTTTATCTTTTATTTCATTTGTTTTACTTCAATTAGAAGCTGATTATTCATCTATTGGGTTTCACTCTCTCATTTTTATTTTTCTCTTTGTTAAACAAACATTGAGATTTTGATTATTGCTTCCGTAATATTTCATCTTTTATTTTCTCAATAGTGCTATCGGAGCTTTAGATTTAAAGGGTTGTGATTTTATTTGTGTGAGAGAAAAATTTCAGATTTTTTATTTTATTTGACCAGTGTTTTCGAGGCGAGGCCAGGTGTCACAATCTCACCCTGACGAGGCTCACAAAGCGATTGTGCGGCACTTGCTTGCACCCG
>JAOANK020000038.1:356812-383935 GCA_026257165.2 Telfairia occidentalis | reverse complement strand
CTTTTTCTTTTTTAACTTTTAAAAATTCTGCCTTTTCATTTTTTTATTCTATTTTTTTTTATTTCGTTTTCATCCTTTTCTTAATTATGTTTTAATTTATTTTTTAAAAAATCTGATTTCATTTATATGTTTAATCATGTTTAATTATTTTTTAATTTTATTTCCATTTCTTTTTTATTTTAAATTTGGTTCACTTTTTAAAATTCTATTTTAATATATCTTTTTATAATTTTGTTTTCATTTTAACAAAATAAATAAAATAAAAACTTTAAATATATATATATATATATGTTGCGCCTCGCTTCACTTAGGCGTCATTTTTTTATCGTCTCTTGCCTTTAGGCGATCAAAGAGCTTGTCACCCTGAGGTGCTGCTTGCGTCTTGAAAACACTGTATTTGACAATGTTTTCCAATTTTGTTGTTACTTCTCCTCCACAATTTAATGGTGAAAACTACTAATTTTGGGCTGTTAAAATGCAATTTTATCTCAAAGCACTTGGCCTTTGGAAATATGTTTCTACGAATGTTGATCCTCAATCATTAGGCGAACAACGTTGAATCAAATTAGACTACATGAAGAAGAGAAGTTAAAGAAGCCCAAAGCTTTATCAGTGATTCATGTTGCTTTATCTGATCCTATATTTGCTAGGATTATTAATTGTAAAACGACAAAAGAAACTTGGGACAAATTGCAGGAGGAATTTGAAGGAAGTGCAATGGTGAAAGCTGTCAAATTATAAATTCTTAAAAGAGAGTTTGAAATGCTGAAAATGAAGAATTCAAATTCTGTTAGGGATTACACAACCAAAGTGATGACCATTGTGAACCAGATAAGACTAGCTGGTGACAATTTTCAGATCAAAGAGTTGTGGAAAAAATAATGGTTAGTGTTCCTAACAAATTTGAGTCAAAGATATCAGCCATAGAGGAGTCTTCTGATCTAACTACTCTCTTTATAGTTGAGTTAATGATCAAATTACAAACCCAAGAACAAAGGGATACAATGCGTAATGAAGAGCATGTTGAGGGTGCCTTTAATGCTAAGTTTAAAGACAAGAAACCTGTTGCACAAGATGATATACAGGCAACCAAGAATCAAGGGAGAAAGGGAAATGGAGGAGTATTTATGAAAGGTAAATTTCCTCCTTGTTTTTGTTAAAAAACCAACCATGGTTCAAAAGCAAACAAGTTTTTCATTGTGATTATTGCGATAAGGATGGTCATACTAAGAAGTTTTGTTTTGCCAAACAAAACCAAACCCAACGTCTCCAACAAGCAAAATGTGCATACGATAATGAAGAGACCAATTTTTTGTTTATGGCTTCTCATATTGACGATAAAGAGTCAAATTCATGGCTCATTGACAATGGATGCACCACCTACTTGGCTAGAGATATAAATCTTTTTAGCTAAGTTGATAGATCTATGAAGTCTAAGGTGGTTTTTGGACATGGAGAGACGGTACCAGCAGAAGGTAAAGGTACTGTCATTATGCATATTGAGCAAGGTGAAAAAGAAATATATGTTTATTAGTTCCAAAGTTATCTCAAAACTTGCTTAGTATTGCTCAATTGCTACATAACTAATTTTATGTGGTCTTCAAATACCAAGTTTGTGTTATTTATGATCCACAAGGAACAAAGATTGGAAGGGTCAATATGATTGGTAATGTTTTTTTCTTGAATGGTGACTCTTTATGTCATCATGCATTAAATGTCAAAGTAGAAGAAGGCAAAAAGTGGCAAATTTTGCATTCTTCTAATTTGGTTGATGATTTTTCCAATTTTACCTTATTTGATCAGATTTGTGAAAATTTTCAAGACGGAAAAAATGCTCACAAAATTTTGAAGGAATTCAAGATACAGACATGTATAGAGGCTTTTACTTCTTTGACATTAAATTTGAAGATCTTGAAGAACTATGGTCGCTTGAAATTGATTGGTTATGCTGATTGGGTTGGTTGTTTGGATGATTTTAAAAATACTTCCAACTATAGTCCTCCTCTTGGTATTGAAGTTTTCTCTCGGAATTCAAGAAAAGATGTTGCTCAATCTACTACGGAAGCTAAATATATTTTGGTTGCTTCAGTTGCACATCAAGCAATATGGCTTCACAAATTGGTTGGTGATTTGAAATTTAAACCAGGGGACCTATAAAATTATGTTTTGATAGTGTTTCTACCATTGCCTCCAATCTTGTACAACATAGTAGAACAAAGCACATCAAAGTCAAAATTCTATTTGTTGAGGGAAGTAGAAAAAGAAAGAATGTGAAATCAAGCTTATTTTTTTGTAGTTTTGAACAGCGACTCGCCCACATTCTCACAAAACCTCTACTGCATCGACGATTTGTGTTTTTGCCCCAAAAAGGGTGTGAGAAAGAAAAATCTCAAGGAGGAGTGTTGAGTTATGAGCTTTTTCTTTTAATTGCAATTAATTTTCAGTTTTAGTGTGTTAAGTTTGCTTATTTAAAGTGTAAGTTTCTTTTAAGGTTTTTAACTTTTAAGTTTCTACTTTTTAGTGTTGTTTTTAAGTTTTAAGTTATAGTTATTAAATAGGATTGCATTCTTATAACTATATAAGTGTGGACTTCCATGAGAAGTTTGTATCACTAATTTGATATTTGATATCACCATATTTGTTTTACTTCAATAAGAAGTTGATTATTCATCTATTGGATCCACTCTCTCATTTTCATTTTTCTCTTTATTAAACAAACATTGAGATTTTGATTATTGCTTCCGCAATATTTCTTTATCTTTTATTTTCTCAACAGTACGGCTCCTTATTGTAATCTTCAGCTGATTTAGTGGAACTTGAAGTTGTAGGAACAGGACGTAGCCCTTTTATTGTTGGGGTGAACCAATATAAATCCTCAGTGTCAAATCTTTCTATCCCTGAATTTCTTTGCTTTCAATTTTTTATTCTTATGATATTTGATCTAGGTGTAGTTTGCCTATGGGAGTAAACAAAAATCTTAGACTATTCAATTGGCCCTAGTTATCCACTCCACGTTTATTTTTTCTCTCCTAGCCCCAATGATGGTTGCCTCTGATAGAGGCTGGAAAATTCTTGTTGACAAAGATTGCAAGAGGAAGCTTCGTGAAGTTGTGTTCATTATTCAACAGCGCACTCCAAACCAAGAGAGGATAGCTTGAAGATCTGAAAGGATGTGGACAATACTACGGCGAACAAGATTCTAATCCAAGATTTATGACAACAAAGAAATATAACACAAGAAACATGGGGAGTTACTACGGAGAATATAACAACCACACTCAAAATTAGTGTCAGAATTTTGATTCCAACGATTTAGATGAAGAATTTCAGCATAAATATTCTGTTCATTAACTATCTTATCAAAGATATTATCATGATCGATGCTGGGATTTTGATTCTAGTGATTCCGAAGAAGACTACAGTGCAACATAAAATAGAAAAAAGAACCAAGAAAGAGCCTAACGATATAATCAGAATAATTTTCCAAGAAGTCTACAAGGGAGATGGGCCTTCTTTCGGAACCTTACAGTGAAGAAAAAAATCAAGAAAATGATTAGAAGAGAATCAAGTTATAGTGGGTACGCTGAAGGAGAAAGAAACATGTGGAAAGAAAGAAAAGTGGGGTGCTTAATTGTGGGAAAACATGCCGTGGAAACAATTGTGGCACAAAGGAGCTTCACTAACATAATGGCCAGACAGCTGGAACCCAAGACAAAGGAATCACATATAAAAATAATGGGCAGCACAGTGGAAACACCTCTTAAGAAGAAAATGGATTGATTGGTCTGAAAAATTTTCCAAATTTTCCTACACTTCAGACGCAGCTTTCGTTAGTCAAGAGCCACCCAAGCCTTGCAATCAATGTCATTTCTAATAGGTCCCAAGGTTTTTTCCTTCAAGAATGTATTCAGAAGACAAAAGAAAAACACACCTAATTGAAGGTGAATTTGCTGAAAAATTGGTACCATTGGGAAGTTCTTGAAGAAAAAAGCTTCTTTAATTATATTGAAAGAGAGATGTAATTATTGGTTTTGATGATTCTCTTGAAGAAAAAAATATCAAGAATTTCAGACAGGTTCGATTAAATAAGAAGGAAATCATTTGGCTAGTTTTGATGGGCACCTTATAGAGGAGGTTTCTCAAACAACACTGAAGATCATGGAGGAAGAATGTTTTCATGGGTTTGATGAATTTGTTTGGAGAGATTTTTCACTAATATGGAAGGAAATTTTGTGCTAGAAAATAACCAAATTAAAACCCATGCAACTAAATTTGAGGAAAATCTAATTGAAACTGATGTAGTGGACGGTGGGAGAGATTCAGTTGAAGTTAATATAGTTGAATTTGGAATACTTGGGGAATTTTACGATCTTGACAGCAAAAATCAGTTATTTACAAGTTAGTAATCCTGCTAGTGAATGTGGAGACGTTCCTGATTTCAAAGTTGTAATAAATCATAACAATTTCAGAGTAGGCCAGCATCAAAGGATGAAGAAATTTTTCTTGTTTGTTAATCAAAATTTTGCTAGGGAAGAACATACTATCCAAGAAGAAGGGGACGGAATAAAATGTGATGATTTCCGATTTTTCTTTTTTGTTATCTGAACAAGAAGGATTACGTTCACATAGTATTATTTGCAAATATGAGAACATTGTGTTCAAAAAGGAAATTGGGTTTACAATTAAATTCTTTCTGAAATTATACAACCAATTGGAAGTTTGACACTTACTTCATTGGGGCTTCGACAAATTGAAGACAACGTTTTCGATTGAAGTATATTTGAATCACAGAAAGAAGGCAATTTCGATTTTGAAGATGGGTCGCGGTCTCATTCCATTTTTTAAAAACTCGAGGGCGAGTTATTTTTAAGAGGGAAGGAAACTGATGTGGTTAGTTAGTTGAATAGTTTGGTTAAGTTCTTTTAATTTTTTTAAATACTAAGCTTCTTGTTAAATGCTCTATAAACAGAGGGTTAATCTCTTGTATTGGGTTATCGTTCTTTGGAAATTCTCTCCGTTGTTATTTAGGCTACATCAAATCCTCAGTTGCGTCCTTACTGAGAATACAACCCTACATTTAAAGGTATTGAATCTTCTGTGCAGGACTTGTAAGAAACCCTTCCACAACTAGAGGAACTCATGGGATAGGGTTCACTTAGAAAAGAAAGAAGAGTCGGACACGAAAGACGATAATTCTCCCACCCAAAACTTATCGAATATTCCTCCAATCAACAATGCCTGTCGTTGCCCTATCAGACAATGGACGATGAAAATCAAGAGAAAGAGAGGAAACACTCTTCGACAGCAGGAGGATAGAAGCCAAGGAACTGAATAATATCTTTGTGAAGCAAGGGAATATAATCGAAGAATCAAAAAGTAAAGTGGTTTATCCCCAACTATCTTAATTAGTAGAAACCCCTTAGCTGTTTTTTACTGTCACTGTCTATTAGATTAGTTTAGGGCTTCCTGTGATTTGAATAACATTGAATATTGTTGGTCATGCCTCATTTTCTTATATATATATATTGTTTAATAAGAAACAAACTTTCTTTTTATTGATAGATGAAAAGAAAGGAAAAAGTTCAAAGATACAAACTCCCAATGGGAGTGAACCAACCAAACAAATAAAGAAACGATGTACAAAAATATTACGGGTATCGAAAGATTTGAAGGAAAAAAAAATGAATTGAATGAGACTATGAAGAACTTGAATAAAAGAACTAGCAATTCTGAAAATTCCGCACGTCAAAATAAAGAGATCTGCTACCACCAAGCAAACAACACTGCTTCAAGATCTGAATTTTGATAATGGGCTTCTCATCATCACTGAGATTTCTCTATTGCATTCAAGCCAAACTTCCCAGTAAACTGCACTAAATCTATTAACTCAGGGCTGCTTCCTCAAATTTATGAAGCTGAGACCACACAAAAACCTGAATGGAGCAAAATCCGCAATCTTTCAATTCCTTTTTAGCACAAATCTCCAAGAATTTTTGGAAATTCTACGAATCTTACAAAACAATATTTTATTGTCATCCAAATTCTCTTTTAGTAACAAAGATCTTTCATAATACCAAATTACTATATTGAATCAACTTCAACACCCCAAAAAATCTCAAGTTTTGCCATAAGAATTTCCTTTTCTTGTAATCAGTGGACCCCATGAACATTCGTGATCCACATCTGCTTAGAACCAGCCAAAGACATTCTGATTGACAAAGAATAACCACTCTTTAGAGATTCATAAACTGAAACAAAATGATCATCCCACAAATTCAACAAACCTCCAGCTCAACCGCTGTCCAAAGGTTTGTTTTCTGCTTTATGGAAATCCAAATGTCCAAGGAAAATTAATATTTTCTATTGGATTCTATTGTACGGGCGCCTCAACACAGTTGATAATCTACAAGTCAAAGCTTCAACATTCAGCCCTCCATCCCTCGTTTGTTTTCAGTGTTTTGAAGCCTCAGAAAGTCAACTTTATCTACTGTTTCAATGCAAATATGCGTGTGCTTGCTGGTTGCTCTTTCTAAACCCTTTAATATGTGCTGGGTATTCTCTGATGATTGAAGGAATAATTCTCCTCAGCCTCTTTGTGGGACTCTTTTGCCTTATATAAAAGTAGTCTTATATGGATTAACTCCATAAAGGTCATCTCTTATGAACTTTGGATGGAACAAAATTAACGGGTTTTCGAGGACAGATTCAAGACTCGGGAGGATTGCTTTGTCATTGCCAAATTTAAAGCTTCCTCTTAGTGTTCTCTCTCCATTCCTTTTGAGAGCTTTTCTCCTTTTGATATATGTTGTAATGGGAATGCTTTTATCTTTTCTTTTTAATTTTGTTATTTTCACTCATCTTGGAGTTTGTATCTTTTTTAATTTTTTTATCTTTTTATTTCTTCAAATGTCTCTTGTTAAAAAAAAATAACAACCCTCTAGATCGGCAAAAAAGAACTAACATAATACCATTAAGAACACATACTTTTTAATTAACTCAAGGAAAAATTAAATTGCTCCTTCAAACCTGCACTTCAAAATTGGAGATTTGAAGATAATCTACCAAAATTGTTAGAATAACATAAAGGCATGCGACTTTTATGTTCTGGAAGGTTCCTTAACACTTCTAAGGTAGGATGGTGGTTTAGGTGGACACTTTGAAAGAGTAAATAGTTGACATAGATGGAGCACATTGCAATATTTTATACTTAGCTACCTCGATTTACTGGTGAATCTTCTTATCAGAAAAAGAAATTTACTGGTAGATCTAGCATTTTGTTTCAGCTTATCGATGCATGGAACTGACATGGCTGAACAAACTAATAACTGCACCTAGAAACGTGTACAAGCTGAAACGTACATGGAACCTTCTGGCAAACATAGAAGAATAAGATACGTAAAGGTGGGAGATTTTATCATGTTGATTTTAATAGTTCAATATTTCCATTTGGCACGTATGATGTTGAAGCACAAGAAAGTGGGTTCTGATCCTAAAGATGATTCATGATAAGACATATGTTGTGGATTTTTCCGAAGACGGTAAAATAAGCTGTTGATCTTTTCGAATATTCCCCTGTGAATTTCTTTATGAATCGCTTGTTAACCTTGGGGACTCAGTTAGCATGTCATAGACTACGCATTTTAAAGAATTATTTCCACCATGTTGCAAGCACCTATTCTTTTCATTGAGTCGTCGTTTCAATATGTTATTTTCTTGTACAACTATACTTTTTCTTGACCCGTTTTAATTTAATTACTCCATGCAGGCAATTGGCCCTGAGCTGATCTTCTACAATACATCGAGGGAAGTAGGGGAATCAACAATCCTCCAGAACCAACTTCTTCATGCACAACTGGATGTATATTGCAGGTAAAATTTCTTTCTCTGCATTTTATGGAAAACTTTATTTGGCTGAAAGAATTCAGACGAATATCAAATGTATCCATTCATAGGAAAGTGCTAGGGTGAACTCATGTACTAAGCATAACTTTGCCATTCAGAAATGTGTGTATTGCATTATTATGGATTACTTTCACAGTTTCCCATCTTAATAATGTTATACATGCTTATCATGCCCATAGGTTTCGTTTGAAAGGTGATACGACTGAATTTAGTGCAAATGCACTTGGTTTGACTATGGAGAGTAATGGAATCAAGATTCTGGAGCCCTTTGACACCTCAGTAAATTATTCAAATGCTTCTGGAAAGACAAATATACATTTATCTGTTTCAGATATATTTATGAACTTCTCGTTCAGTATCTTGAGACTGTTTTTAGCTGTTGAAGAGGACATTATGGCATTTCTAAGAATGACATCTAAAAAAATGACAGTAGTATGCTCCCAGTTTGACAAAGTCGGAACAATCAAAGGTATGGCACCACTCTTTCTTTATCTCAGTGCTGTTAGATGTAAAGATACAAATATTTGAATCCTGCCAGCAATTATTTTGATTTTGCAGGTCCAAACAGTGACCAAGTATATTCTTTTTGGAGGCCTAATGCTCCACCAGGTTTTGCAGTTTTGGGTGACTATGTGACACCATCGTCAGTAATCTCTTTTGCATGATGTTTCCTTGATATTATCTTTTCAGTTTGGTTTTTGGCATTGATATGCGTACTCTTAATATGACAGTGAAAAGCCACCAACGAAAGGAGTTCTGGCAGTAAATACCAGTTTTGCAAGAGTAAAGCGACCTATATCTTTCAGACTAATATGGCCACCTGTAGCGTCTCACGACATTTCCAGTTATCACGTCAACAATTATGATTATTCTCCTGGTGATGATAGTCTTGGTCAAGAGGACTGCTTTTATTCTATTTGGTTTCCTGAAGCACCCAAAGGATATGTTGCACTCGGTTGTGTTGTCTCCAATGGAATTATGCAACCACCATTGTCTGCTGTTTTCTGCATCGCCACTTCCTTAGTTTCTGCTTGTTCCTTGAGGGACTGCATAAGTATCAACACCAGTGTACCGTATGTCAAATATTAAATAATGAATCTCTCTCATGCTCATTTTGTATGGCACTTAAATGTAGTGGGTATTCCATTTTTTTTTTCATATTTGGACATTGCTACTTGTATTGGGTAAGTCTTACTTATGCAAGGAGTTGTAGTCTGGACGGGTTTCTTCTTTAAGATATAAAGTGGACTTTGCAATCCCAAACGCATTTTGGCATCTAAACACTTCACTGAATTATTGATTTCACTCATCTTGACTGAACATATAAAGCATTTACTTCTGTAAAAAGATTGATTCAATGTTTTCTATAAGTTGCAGATGCCATTCAACTTTTGCTTTATGGCGTGTGGACAATGCTGCTGGATCTTTCTTACCGGCAGATCCAACAACTTTTAGCGTGAGAGGTACTGCATATGAACTGCGGCGTACAATATTTGGGTTTCCAGAAGTGTATCATGAAATGTCCAAGAGTTCAGATAGTCATGCTACACAAAGTCAAACTGAGACTTCGCATTTGGAGAGGGGTCGGCGTTTTGATGCCGTTGCTGACTTTCAGTTGATATGGTGGAATCGAGGATCAAATACCAAGAAGAAACTATCAATATGGCGTCCAGTTGTTCCTGAGGGGAAGATATATTTTGGTGATATTGTTGTTAAAGGGTATGAATTTTTATTTTCTATTTCTGGTTAGTATGTTACAGTTTCAGTTTCATGGTTAACTCTTGGTTGTCTTCTGGACTCAGATTTGAGCGTCCAAATACATCTATCATTCTTCATCATACTGGAGATGAAGAGCTGTATAAGGCCCCACTAGATTTCCAACTTGTGGGACAAATCAAGAAGCAAAGAGGAATGGAAGATATATCTTTCTGGTTGCCACAAGCTCCTCCAGGGTTTGTTTCCTTGGGTTGTATTGCATGCAAAGATATGCCTAAGCAACAAGACTTCAGTGCATTGGGTTGCATGCGGATGGATATGGTAACATGGGATCAGTTTTTGGAGGAAAGCGCCTGGGATTCTTCAGATGCCAGGCTAATAACAGAGCCATTCAGCATATGGATAGTTGGTAAGGAGTTAGGGACCTTCATCGTGCGGAGTGGGTCTAAGAGGCCTCAGAGAAGATTCAATCTTAAGCTGGCGGATTCACATGTAACAAGTGGTTCAGATAACACTGTAATTGATGCAGAAGTGAAAACGTTTTCTATAGCAGTTTTTGATGACTATGCTGGTTTGGTAAGAAAATTAGTCCGGTTTGAATGCATTTTAGTTTTATTTAGTGATAATGATAATAGTTATTTTAGGCATCTGGTTAATGGGCTTTAAATAAAGGGGCACATTATGAGTCAATCTTATAATTTTTTGCATTTTGTTAACCTTTTTTTTTCTTTTTGCTTGAAATGTTAATCGTGTATGTATATTTTTTCTTTCTTGAGTAGGAAACAAAAGAAAAACTTAAGTAAAATGAAGGAGAAGCATAAAAAAAACACCCAGGAACAACAGAAACAAAACCTCAAGCACCTGCAAAGGAAATAAATGAATATCCAAACATCTAGCCGAACAAATTATGATTCAAGACTAGCCCATACTAACAAAACAACTCAAGCTCCTGTAGAACTAATAAATGCAAGATACTGGCCATAAATATAAAGATGAAGTTGAACTCAATGCTGTTCCAGGAGGAAGACAAAAATCATCCCAACACCACTAAATTTGTTTCCTTGTATGAAATGATGAGAGTTTTATAATATTTTCCTATTGTATTTTGGAATTGAATAGAAGCTCCCTGGTGAGTAGTATGCGCTTAGAAAAATAACTGAGAAATCAAGTAATTAGCATTTAGCATGCTGGGAATTAAACTAATTGATCGAAAGCAGCCAGAACTAGAATAGAACATGCAAATAAACAGTACCATAAGTTTGATACGAAGAAATGGGCCAATTTCTTGAGGAAAATTCAAAATGCATAACTTTCTTCTTCCTCTGATGGTGAATTCTTTTTTTTTCAGAAGATTTCATTTGTAAACTGAAATCGGTAGATTCAACTTTGGATCTGATAAGTTTTATTTTCTCTTCTTGATTTTGACAGATGGTTCCATTGTTCAATGTATCGCTTAGCGGGTTGAGGTTTAGTCTTCATGGAAGAAAAGGATATTTAAATTCCGTTGTGAACTTCTTTTTGGCTGCCAGATCATACAATGATAAGTATGAATCTTGGGAGCCACTTGTTGAACCTGTAGATGGATTTCTAAGGTAACTTTCTTGGGATACGTCTCACTTTTGAGTCCAATACTTCCATAAAAAAAATGGTTTTGGACCTAATAATTTCAAACCTAGAGATGCCTGAATTGAGAATGTACTGCACCTGTGCACTACAACTGGTAACATCTTTAAAACTTCAAATATATTTGAGGTCTGTTTGGTTCATGTAAAGTGATTAATGAGCTCACTCCTTGGGTGATGTCAACACAGATGCTATCTTAAACCAAATTGTGCTGCCCGTGTAGAAAAAGTGTGAAAGATGCAAACTTCTTTTTCTTTGTTATGGTCATTGGTCTCTATACTACATAACAATTTGGTGAAGGTGTTTCACTTTAACCTTCCTGTTCCTAGCTCAGCGGATTTTGTTGTGCAAGGGTTTGTGGTCATAGCTTCAAGGATACAACCAAACAGCTTCGGATGAATGCTATTTGTGCGCTTGTTTGAGCAAGTGCAATTTTGAGGATGCTAACCATCTTTTTTGCCACTGCACTTTTGTCTCCTCCCTCTGGTTCATGCTACTTGAGGATTTCAGAGTTAGTTGGATCCAGTGCAAGTCAGCCAAATGCTTTTGTTATATAGATGCTTACAGAGCAAAATTTCAATCAGCATATGAAAATCCTTCAGTTTAATGCTTATGCCGTGTTTTGTGGATAGTTTGGATAGAAAGAAACAATAGTCTTCCAAGGATTATGTGTGGGATGACATTATTTCCTTCGTCTCTTTTTGGCTTTTGGGGATCTTAAATCTTAGACTCTTTATAATTGTCCATTATCTTTTATCCAAACAGTTGCAGAGCCTTCTTGTAGCTCCCCGTCCTTGTGCTATGTTTAAATGAAATAGCTCTCATTTCTTAGAAATAGAAGAATAAAAATAAAAAGAAAAGAAATCTTTTTCGTGCATTAACATATTTGCATATTTTATTTCTTCAGGATGATGTCACCATTCAGTAATCCACGTTTGCACGTTTAAAGGATTGACTTAATTTGGTTCCTTTCAGGTACCACTACGATCAAAATACCCCTGGATCAGCTTCGCTGTTGTACCTTACCTCACCTAGAGATTTAAATCTGAATATTTCAGCGTCTAATGTCAATATGCTCATTCAAGCATATGCAAGCTGGATGAACCTTACGCATGTTCAGGAGCATAGTAAAACAAGAGTAGTACATATGTTTCTTCTTCTGATTATAATTTTGATATTGATAGCCTCTGTTGATCAAGATTGCATTCAGTTAACATGTTATTAAGTGACCAGCTGACCATTATTCTCTTTCTTCCTTTTTTTTTCCTGGGAGTTGTCATATAGGACTCGTTGTTTCCCACTTCTGGTGGAAAAGGAATCGGTGATGTGCATGTCAAGAGAGACTATTATATCATCCCACAAAACAAACTTGGTCAGGACATTTATATCCGACCTACTGAAATACGTGGTCTTCAAAATGTAATTAGGATGCCTTCAGGGGACATGAAGCCGTTAAAAGTTCCTGTTTCAAAGAACATGTTAGACTCCCATTTGGAAGGAAAACATTTTAAAAAAGATAGAAGAATGGTGACAATAATAATTGCTGATGGACAGGTATAATATATATTTTTCATCAACTAAATTATGCAGACTTGCCCCCCGACATTTCTTTTCATATATTCAATGCATTTATGGATGATTATTTGCACTTTGTCATCTTTTACTTGGACAAACACTTGATACAGTTGCCAAGGGTCGAAGGACCAGCTGTTCACCAATATACCGTAGCTGTTCGTCTTACTCCCCTCCAAGGGGTCTCTGCTGAACTGCAGCATCAACAGAGTGCACGCACATCCAGAAGTAGCTCAGACCACTCATTATCTGCTGAGGTCGACTTGGTCTACTGGAACGAAATATTTTTTTTCAAAGTTGAATCCCCGGTGGGTATTATACTTATTCATACTACGTATCTGCATTTATTTATGTACTGCCTTACATTAGCCACTTGTAATCATGACCATCTTTATTGTATGTGTAGCCATTAGCCACACCAGTGGCAATTATTTCTTATCTCAATTTATTTTTTATTCAATTGTACGAGTTATTGAAGAATTGGTAGCTATCGATGGCAATTCAATCGAACTATTTGTTGTTACTCATATCGTCCATTTTTTTCTCTTTTTTTTCTTTTTTTTTTGTGAATTAGTGAATTAGTGCTGTTTATAAAGTAAACTAGGTCTAATTAGTGCCTATGGCGTTTACAGTGCTGATATTACCTTTGTCTTGATTTTTAAAATGATGATTACGGTCATTTTCATTTTTTATAAATCTGTGGCATTTACATAGATAGCACCGAATATCTTTTTGGAGGAACTCAATAAGAAATAAGTTCTCCTTACAAGAGAAAATTTCTATTTTCTAGACTTTATAGATTCTTTTGATTTCTGATGCTGTACATCTTTCTCAAATTACACAGGAAAATTACATGCTGGAGTTGATGGTAACAGACTTGGGAAAAGGTACCTCAATGTGCTAATAGTTCTCTTATATACAAGAATGGAGAAATGACCTACAAATTTCTTCACTGATTCCTGATCTTATTGCTAGTTGGTTTACATTCGTCTTTAACTCTACTGTTCACATACCAATTTACCAATAATGGTATAAGATAACTGCTACATGGAAATATTGAGATTCATATTCCTCATTTCTTTAATGATCATTTCATAGATATAGTTTCTTCAAATCTAACAAAGAAGGCAAGTGAATAACACAGCAGTTTCAAAGAAGTCTCTACTGTTCACACACATGCACTGTAATTAACTTTTCCATCTGTGACTTGAGAAACTAACATGGCACATCGTATTGAACTCATCTGAATGTCAAATCACTCTAGGACTGGAATGCTCAAAAATAAAATTTTATAAAAAGAAAAACAACATTAAACTGAAGAATTGAGGTTTCTTCCGATCTGATATTTTTTTAATTCAAAATAAAAAGGGAAAGATGGGAATGGAAATGTAAGACCTTACATCTATAAGGTACATGGCTACCTCATGGGCTGATGCCATTGGTCACTATTTGAAGCTGATCAAAGGATTCATTAATTCCATTACTTGAGTTGCAAGAATAGATTAAAAATGATCATGACAACAATAAAGGCATTTAGTTGTTTGTGGGTCAAAGTGCATGAGTGTTATCACTTGAGCATATATCTACACTTTATCCTATTAGTTTTTATACACTGTATTTCTATTAAATATTTTTGTTTCTATAAAATAATGGGCATGGTTGTTATTTGTGCTATCTTAACAAATATAGATATGTTTATGTTATTTCTGGCCGTGATATCTTGCATCTTAAGATTCTGTCATTCCTCATTGTTTGGTAGGCAAAATGTTATAAAGAATATTGTTCATATTGAAATTAGTTGTTGTACTTTTTTCCGGTAGGAAAGTATTCTAAAATTTTACCAAGTTAACTGTAATCTTCCCTCCATAACATTTTGCAGGTGACGCTGCTGGGTTTTTTTCTGCCCCATTAACTCAGATAGCACAGAACTTGGAGGATGATATTCATTTGCGTGATCACGTGAATAGGTTAAACTGGATAGAACTTGCATCACCTGAATTGGTAATATTCTTTATTCTTCTAGTTCAACATGTAATTGTTTGGCATCCATCTGGAAGTCTTACAAGGTCTATTTAACTGTTGTCAAATGTCAATATGTTAATGTTGCAATTTCTAATTTTAAAATGTTTGTGAAAATTATATCACAGGGCAAAACATACAAGTTCAGTGGAAGAATAAGTTGTACCGTGCTTTTGTCGCCTAAACAAGAAGAGATTATTAGTCAATCCTCAAGCAAAGGAAGAAAATCTGGATTTATTCAAATAAGTCCGAGTAGGACTGGGCCTTGGACTACTGTTAGGCTAAACTATGCTACGCCAGCTGCTTGTTGGCGCTTAGGGAATGATGTCATTGCCAGTCAAGTGACTGTCAAGGATGGCAGCCGATATGTGACAATTAGGTCTCTTGTCTCAGTACAGAACAATACTGATTTTATTCTTGATGTATGCCTTATGTCCAAAAATTGCAAGGAAAGCATTCATCTCCCGGATGAAACTAGTAATTCCGATGGTTCAAGAGCTGATAGTAACGTGGTTGTAACAGAAGAGTTTTACGAAACTGAAAAGTACAATCCTACTGCTGGCTGGGTAAGCTGCCTGAAATTCAGTCAGGATTTTTCAGAAGGAAATATCCCGGAGGTAATAATTGGTACTGCTTTTCGTAGATACCTATGCGGGGTGCTTTCACTTTCCATACTAGAAAAAAGTTGAACTCAAATTATGATCATTAAAAATGAGCAGTTGAAATCAAATGATGATGAGTCAGTTTTTCAAATTATTTGATTAAAATAAACTTCATTTGTTACATGTATGGTGGAATTACACCCTGCTATTAATTCTACCAGTGCAACCTTTGTGGTTGACAGCGATCATCCTGCCAGGGGGTGACTCAAGTGCCGATTTTTAGTGACTCAGAGGGGATAGAGTTTGACGGTCCAAAAGGACAGAAAAGGAAAAGGGATTATGGGTCAAGGAAATAAAGAGGGAAATAGGAGAGGAGAATTGGGAGAGAAGAGAGAATATGGGGATATTACAACTGTGCCAAATAAGGTTGTTACAAAAAAAAATATATATGTATTAGTATTGGGCCTTTGGGCTGAATTGACAAATGCCAATCTCTAGAAAATAGTTCTATTAGTATTCCATTTTTCTATTGATCGTTCTTGAGGAATGCTTATGGTGCTTGCTTGTTTCAGGTTATTGAAATTCTTTGCACTTTGTACAACTCATATCCTTTATTTGGCTCCTTTTAATCCATTGTTCACTTGCGCAGGTAACATCAAGAGTTGAGCTACCATCAGGTTGGGAATGGATTGATGATTGGCATTTGGACAAGAGACCTAATACTGCTGCTGATGGTTGGGTTTATGCTCCAGATGTCAAAAGTCTAAAATGTCCTGATTCTTCAAACAATGTGAAATCTGTAAACCATGTGAGGCAAAGGAGGTGGGTAAGAAGTAGGAGACAGATAATAAATAATATAAAGAAGGAAATATTCATTGGGCAATTGAAGCCAGGTGATACAGTTCCCCTCCCTTTATCAGTGCTGACGCATTCTGGACTTTATATCTTTCATTTTAGGCCTTCCACAATTAAGAATTGTGATGAGTACTCTTGGAGTTCAGTTGTAGATAAACCTAATCAAGAGGATGGTACTAGGCCTAATATTTGCTCTGATATATGCATTTCAACCCTAAGTGAATCTGAGGAGTTGTTGTACTGTATTCAGACAAGCGGAACTTCATCAAGTAGTTCGCATAGGTTATGGTTTTGCTTAGGCATACAAGCATCGGAAATTGCCAAAGATATACACTCTGACCCTATCCAGGATTGGAATCTTGTTATCAAAGCTCCATTGTCTATTACTAATTACCTTCCACTTGTGACAGAATTTTCCGTTCTAGAGAAGCAGAAAAGTGGCCATTTCATTGGTTGCTGCAGAGGAATCCTTCATCCAGGGAAAACTGTGAAGGTCTATGACGCTGATATCAGAAATCCATTGTTCTTTTCACTCCTCCCACAAAGAGGATGGCTTCCTGTTCATGTAAATTTAGTTCACTTTCATCTTGCTATATTTAAATTTCTTCTTGAGAGATATGTTTTACCCATGTTTTTTTTCATCCTTTTTGTTCTTTTTCACAGGAAGCAGTTCTTATATCCCACCCTCATGGAGTTCCATCAAGAACATTAAGTTTAAGAAGTTCGATTACTGCAAGGTCCATTTTTTACCCCACCCTTTTTTGCTTTCTCATTTTATTTTCATGGAGACCAACGTGTGTGTGGTTTGTGCAGGGTTGTTCAAGTTATTCTTGAACAAAATCACAGTAAAGAACATCCATTCCTGGAGAAGATCATCAGATTCTACGCACCATATTGGTTTTCCGTTTCTAGATGTCCTCCTCTCACATTCCATTTTGTTGAAAGATCAGGAAGAAAACATTCACGAAAGATTTTTCACCGGTTAAAGTCCAAACCTAATACTGACATATTTGAGGAAATAACTGAAGAAGAAATACATGAAGGTTACACAATCGCGTCTTCTTTAAACTTCAATTCATTGGGTCTCTCTGTGTCCATGAATCAAACTAAGAAGAATCAGTTTGGAACTGTTGAAGATCTATCTCCTTTAGGCGACATGGTGAGAATTTCAAATTTTGGGTCCAATATCTTTTTAAAATGGTCAAGTAATTCTTCACTAATTTGATTCTATCTGCAGGACGGATCCTTAGATCTCTATGCGTGTGATGACGAGGGAAAGCGTATGCAGCTTTTCATTTCTACAAAACCATGCCCACACCAATCTGTACCTACCAAGGTAATGTCTGGATTTGAATTATTGAAAGTTAATGTGTGTTAGGATGCTTCTCATGATGCTCTCACCTCTCTGGCATCAACTCTTCCAAAAGTTCTATTTTTCTCATCACTACGCTTTTTTCCTCCCCACTTTTTCTTTGTGGTGGTGTTTTCATGTGTTAGTTTATTTTGCCTCATTACATTTAGGAACGTTCTTTCTTTGGTTTGTTTTCTCTTCGCTCTTATTGTGTGGAAGACAAAGTCTTCAAGATTTCATTTGAAGGAAAATCAAGAGGAAGAAAGGCCATCCTCTTAGAAGCTAGGAATTTTAAGACAATCTTACTTGAACAAATCTATTCTATAGGCTGCATTGTGTCTTTGAGTTTTAAGAATCTAGGAGTTATTAATCCTTTGTGATGGCTGGTTCGATGGCTCAGTGTTGTTATCTTTTCTAAGTAAGAAACAACGTTTCATTGAAGATATGAAAAGGAATACAAGTTCAAAGAGATACAAACCCCAAAGGAGTGGAAAGAAAATAAAAACAGCAATATATGAATAAAAAAGAGGTGAGTAAACGCCAAAGGAAGCAAAAGATGAAGAATGTGAAGCAAAAATATCTAAAATCCGGTCCATTCAAGACAAATCATTTGTGCTCTCAACAGGATCTTGCTGAATATGGCCACCTGAAACAGCTTCAATTAACTTGGGATTGTGCTTTTCAAGAACTTTGACTAACTCCAAATTGAATTCTTTCAAGATTTCAATTTTCCTTTTGAGGTAAGCAACTTTCAAGAGGACCCTCTCTTTTTTAATAGATTTCAAACTCGAATCAAGATGAGCGAAAAGAATTAGCGGTGCACCCCATTCGAATAACTTGAAAAAAACAGCCACGAAGAAACTCAAGGAGAATCCCAAAGAAAAATCGAAATAGGGTAAAAATGACTTGAAGGGAGACTTCCACGAAAATGAGAGATAAAAAGAAGGAAGAGAAAGCCTTGATTTCCGAATCACACTCCTAGAAAGCTTTAATGAAGAGTACACACTAACCAATATTAACTTCCTTGATTTCGAGTAAAATCCCTTCGAATAATGATGATAAAAGTTGAGAAAAACGAACCGATGCCAATGCAAAAATAAAATCCGACTTTTGGCCTTCTTCACTATTAATGATGTAATAACTTCAACATAATTAGCCACACCTGAGAGAAATAATTACAATTGATAATCGTCATCCACCCAACTTAATAACCTCCTCCAAAAACTAAATAAACTCTCTTAATAATGCCACATTAAATGCCACTAGAAGACCGCACCACAAAACTCCTTCAGTTTACCTTTTACATTCAGAAGGAATAAAGAAATTAAAGAAATACCAACCTTGCTAAAATATAAAGGGATACATTTTTTGAAGAAGATGAAGCATCAAATGAGGCGTTTTTTTGAATAATATGAGATGGCTTCAAATGGTCATCGATAGGGCATGTGTCATCATTGAAGAGGTTAAGACGGTCCTTCGAAAATGATTGGTCTTCTATAACATTGGCTACAGCTAAATTCCTTTGAAATAGAGACACATAAGGTGAGTCGATGCTTTTTAAACAACATTGAAAGTTGAGTCATTATTGGAGAATTCACCAATCAATGAGTCTTTAATATCTTTGTTAGTAGAGTGAATAATTTCATTTACCAAAAAATTTGAAGAGTTGTAAACTTTCTTAGATGACCAAGAATCTTTTTCATTTGCTTCAAGATTAAAAGCTTCACATAGGTTGGATTTGAGAAGACCCGCTGAAATAAAATTCTTCTTATTGAACGAGGAAATGTTTCTCGGATGTCGCCTACGGTGAAAGAGAGGAAGAGTTTTGATACTATATTCTTTGAAAGCACCTTTGATGGATTTTGGAATGTGACCATTCAATAATCTTGGCTCAATGTTGTTATCAAGAGTCTGATATTATAGCTTTGACGGCATTGAACCACAATATATAAGACTACAGTGTTTGGAAGTTTAACAAGGATGGAATCGTCCATGTCAAAATCCCGTTTTGTTGCCTTCTCATAAAGTATGCCTGCCCTTTCTCAGTTATGCAGAACTCTTTGGAAATAAAAGAAGGTAAAAAATTGCAAGGTTTCCCTTAGGAGCATAGCCCTTTGTGGTCTCAATACGATAGAGAAGATCCAAAAACATATTCCCTCTATGAACCTCCACTCTAATTGTTACTTCTTACGTACACAAGCTCAGGAGGATGCCAACAATCACTCAGATTCTGTATTTCTATATTGCATTGAGAAATAATACGTGCTCCTGGAGTAAGACTCATTACAAAAAGGGGAAAGAACACAAATAATATAACCACATAATTATTACAGCTAATATAGAAGTAGAAAAGGAAACTAACGTTTACAACTAATATTTACTAAGAATAGACCAACACCATCATTTCTGTTTTTGTCCGCTGATAGTGTCCCTTTGGTTGAAGTTGAAGCTGCTGGAAATTTATTAGATGGCTTGGGTTTGTTGCAAGTGAGCCTAAGTATTTTTTTTTTAGGTTGTCAATGGTTAGAATTCTAGTCAGCACTCAGCAGGTGCTTTATATTAATGCATGTACAGTTATTTCGTGGATAGTTTGATTAGAGAGAAATAAAAGTCTTCAAAGGTGAGGAGAGAACAAATGATTCTTGTCTTTTTGGGCTCATTGTTGTTACTGGTCTATTTTGATTGTGTTGATCAATTGAAGGTCTTTTTTTGTAGCTATATGGTAATTTTCATATTTCCCCTTTTAATGAAATTTGATTTCTTACCCCCAAAACAAGTGAATATTATATGCACTTTCTTTAATCATAAACATATTATTTTAGGTGATTTCTGTACGCCCATTCATGACCTTTACCAACCGACTTGGTCATGACATTTTCATTAAGTTAAGCGATGAAGATGAACCAAAAGTTCTTCATCCGTGTGATTCAAGAATTTCGTTTGCATTTCGGCAAACTGGTGGACATGATAAACTCCAGGTCAGTCAACTTCCTATAGCATACTAAAACAAATCCTATTGCTGTATATCATATGATTTTCTTACTGACTATGTAAAATATACCATAAATTGTTATTTTATTGACTGATTTTCACTTTCTGATTTTGCAATTATATTCATCTTTTAATTTATTTTGCCTTCACTTGTGTTCACTTTGTAGGTACGTTTAGAAGATACCAGTTGGTCACTTCCTCTCCAAATAACAAAGGAAGATACTGTATTTTTGGTCTTGAGGAGATATGACGGTACTCGTAGATTTTTGAGGATGGAAATTCGTGGCTATGAAGAAGGATCGCGTTTTATTATTGTGTTTCGCGTTGGATCAACAGATGGCCCAATCAGGGTTGAGAACAGAACTAGCAGCACAATCAGCTTACGTCAAAGTGGATTTGGTGAAGAGGCCTGGATTCTGTTGCCACCCCTTTCAACGACAAATTTTTGTTGGGAGGATCCTTATAGCCAATATTTATTAGATACTAAAATTCATGGTGATGGTGGTATTGGAGTTTGGAAACTTGATAATAGCACTGGATTTTGCTCTTTAGAGGATGGTGAAACAGAGTTATGTTGCCATGTAGCGAAAGAGGGTGATATTAAAGTAGTTAGGTTCAGAGACAGTAGGCATTTGGAGTCTGACTTTCATGAAGAGATAGGACACATAACAGCTGCAAGAAATTGGAGATCTCAAATGCTGAGACCCGTGCAAGATAATGAAGCAGCACCCACTGAACTTATAATTGAGTTAGGAGTTGTAGGGATTTCTATTATAGACCACAGGCCAAAAGAGCTGGTTTATATGTACTTGGAAACCGTTTTTCTCTCATATTCAACTGGATTTGATGGTGGAACAACAAATAGGTAAGCACTTTCTTCCTGTCCTCTTGACAATAATCGGTTTTTGACCTTTTCACTGGGAACAGTTTATCTAAACTTTTACTGTACAACTCTTTCTCTGTATTTCTTTTGTTTAGTTAATATTTATTCTTACCTATCTTTGATCTCTCTGTACTTTATTCTTTAACAATTTGGCATTGGGTGATAAAGTAATTAGGATAATAAGGTTATGAATCAGACTAACAAAACTTTTACTTGTCAGGTTCGAGCTTACATTTGGTAATCTGCAGCTTGATAACCAACTCCCTCTGACATTGATGCCGGTGCTGTTGGCTCCTGAGCAAACCACAGATATAAATCACCCAGCATTCCAAATGACAATAACAATGCAGAATGAGAATAGTGTTGGAATTCAAGTTTTCCCATACATTTGTGTGCGGGTAATGCATGATTTTTAATATTTAGAATGACAAAGTAAGAAACTGTACCTTCATTATCTCATCAGAACCTTGGTTGTCACGGTAGGTTACAGAGAAATCTTGGAGGTTTACCATCCATGAACCAGTTATTTGGGCTGTTGTTGACTTGTATAATAATCTTCACCTAGGTCGTTTGCCCCAAAGTTCTAGTATCACCCAAGTTGATCCAGAAATACGCATTAAGTAAGATTTTCATTCTTTATTTCTGCAAAGGATGGTGGCATGTGATTTTAATTAAGCTCATGCAAGGTGATGGATTTCACTGCAAGTTTCTTGCTTGTATATTAGTGAAATGCATATAAATTGCATCCTTGAATTGCATGTATACTTTTTCTTTTATTTTAGCTGTAATTATTAGATTATTTTGTTAGGCTCTTTATTATGTAATGGGTCCTACCTCTACCTAAAGTGACCGTGTTTTTATCTTTGAGAATAAGACAAAATAATTATTCTCTCTCAAAATTAATAATAAGTCACATCACAAATCTAAGTCCTATACATTTTGAAAATTAATGGATCTTCCAGTTATCAAATATAGATTCACGTCACGTCTTTACAATTTCTTGAGTTTCGGAATAGAATTTCACAGTTCTAAAGTTGCCTATAATGTTCTATGTTTTCATTGGTGAAATAATCGAACCTTGGAATTGCTCAATGACTAACCTCCCTAACTATTTGTTTTAAGAACCTAATGAAAGAAGATCGAAACAATGAATGTTTTAGAATAACACAAACTTAGGAATCATCAATGAGTATGAAGCTTAGATTTAATGATTGTGTAGATTCCAAGGGTTTTCGTTAAAGTCTTGATATAAGATTAAATTTAGTATAAATTATCAACTTAAACTTTTGGCTATTGGTGATTTAACATGATATCAGAGCATGAGGTCTTGTATTCGAATCCCTGTAATATCATTTTCTCCCCATTTAATATTTAGAATCATTGGTTGGGCTTTGTCTAAATTTTCAGCCTCAAGTGAGGGAGTGTTAAAGTCTTGATATAAGGAATTTACCATAGCCCATCAGCTAATCTTCTTTACAATTCTTTCGGTGTTCTGTTGTTTTTCTCTCCCATATGTGATTAAGATATATTTTTGCATACTTTCCACCATGTTTATGATAGGACTAACTTTAGAAGGTCAGAATAGTTTTTACCTTACAGTTGGTTGGCCTATTAGGAAAGCTTTAAGACTTGGATTGGAAACAAGTGGCCTGGGTAGGAAGGAGTTTTAAAGAGATGGGGGCAGTGGTTCTTTGACAGATCTTGAGATTAGTTGTGGGAGAGAAATATGCCTTCTCAAATGCTTAGCAATTCTTTGTATTTTGGTTTACACTGATATAGATGTCTATATTTTATTAATTTTAGATCGTACTAATTGATATCCAAGGAACAAAAGATTTGATTGTATCTTAGTATTTTGAATAGTTGGATCTTTGGTTCGAAAGAAATCAAAGCATCTTTGAAGAAAAAGAAGGCTTTCGCTTGAATGGTTTGATAGTGCTAAATTCAAGGCCTTTCATTGGAGTTCTTCATCCAGCACACAAATATTAAAAAAGCAACTTGCTGGCTAGGGTTTCTCCAAGTGAAACTTTGGTGGTTTGGTTGTTTCACTTCAAGGCCTCTCATTGGAGTTCAAGGTGTCTCGAATGTTTTGATAGTACTAAATTCAATGTCTCTCATTGGAGTTCTTCATCCAAACACAGATATCGAAGAGAAAACAAAAAAGTCTCTCTTTCAGATAGAATTTGTAAAGACCACCAAAAGTTTCTTCTTTAGAGTTATGTTGTTTTTCTCTACCACATGCGATTAAGATATATTGTCGCGTATTTTCCACCTTGTTTGTCCAAGTGAAACTTTTGATAGTGCTACATTCACGACCTCTCATTAGAGTTTTTCATCCAAACATAAATATAAAAAAAAAATTCTCTCTTTCAAATAGAATTTATAAGTATCAAAAAATCATTAGAAAATTTAAAACCAAAGGTTTCTCCAAGTGAAACGACCAAAATTAGGCTTCTTCAAGTAAAACCAAAAACGAAGCTTCACCGTGAAGTTGTGTGGACAAAAACGACTTGCCGGACAGAAACAAAGACGAAGCTCAGTCAAACAAAGATGATGGCAACAACAACAACAAACAAAGGCAAACCCAATGCAACAGAGCATGCTGATGAGGAGGACCCAACCCGACTGGAATAGACCACACAAGCAGTTGAAGAATAACCAGAAAAAAACGTGAATGCGAACAAACCCGACGAGAACAGATCATGTGCCAAAGGGAATATACGTGAATGCAAACCAGACAGTCCTTGGAATGCATGATTGTGTAGATGCAAAATCGTGAACCTCATTTTCTTAAAAAAAAAATCGTAAACCTCCTATTGAAAGTAGGGTGCACTCTTTTGGATGCCAGCTAGGATTTTTCGAGGCCATTAGGATTTTTTTTTACTCTAATATCATCCTAATTTTGGATGGAATAAAATATGTATTCCAATAATTAGGAAAGAAGTACATGATCTTCTTATATAGGAGAAAGACTCAATACCAGAAAGGAAGAAATACTAAAACATAATATGAACAATACAGCTAATACTTACGGAAGATAAACCAACGATAATGCATTAGGCATTGGACAGGACAACATGTAGGCTGAGTAGGAAGGAGTTTAAAAGAGAAAGGGCAAGGAAAATAAATTCTCAAGCTGATTTTAGGATTATTTTGTGGGAGATAATGAAGCCTCATGAATGCTTAACAAATCCTTTTAATTTTACTTTCCATAGTAATACGAATTAGTCTATGTTTTATTAATTCTCCATTTTAGATCCCATTTCATATCGGTAACTTGTTTGTTTTATAGTCTCTAAAAGCTCCATTATCTTTTCTATGAAATACAAAAATCAGGATGCTAATGGTTCTGTATACTTTTTAGCCTAATAGATATTTCTGAAGTAAAGCTCAAAGTGGTACTGGAGCCGGCACCAGCTCAAAGACCCCACGGAGTTCTAGGCATATGGAGCCCCATACTGTCGGCTGTAGGGAATGCATTCAAGATACAGGTTGGGTTTATCTTTTCATTATTTTTATGTTGAAAAGTCTTTAACCCTAGCAGCTAAAAGCTACAGTGTACACCATCCTAAGGTCACCTTCTTCTTAAATTATACTCTCCTAATATGTATATAGCTATATAACGCTAGGAGTTAACCTGACTATATTACCTCATAAAATGTAATCATTTTGAGCTTGTTTGAAGTTTTACTTATTTTTTTTAAATAAAAAAAACCTTGCTACCCTCAAACAATAATAAAAATAATAATAAAATAAAAAACCTCATGGATGGAATTTCTTTTTCATTTCATTTTGCGAGAAAAATATGACATATAAATCTTTCAGCTATTGGTTAGAATTGTTTCATTAGTTTCCAGTGTTTTCTGGTTGTTTCTGTCTGTTTGAAGATGATGCAGAGAGTTATATTTAATAGCAGCTCGTTGCTAAACAATTTTTTTTTTAGTTCAAACATGTGGGGTGGAAAGTCGAACCTTCGACCTTTTAGTCGATGATGTATGCTAAGATCCGTTGATGCTTATATTGGCTAGACAAAATTATTATCTTTCTTTTAGTGAAATTAAAAAGTAATAATATAAGAAGTAGAAGTGTGATTAGTAAATGAGTTGTTTGTCTGCTCCCTTAGTTTGTTTCATTGTAAAAACAATTTGTTGATTAATGCTACATCTTTTTCAGATTTGCTGTTTCAACTTAAAATATATGCTTGTAATCTAAGAAAACTATCTAAAATTAATTCTACCTTTTTCTGCATTTCTCCCCATTCATAAATCTACTTGTGTGATAAGTTGTAATACATCCTACGCTGAAAATACACTGCTGCATGTCATTTCAGGTCCATCTAAGAAGAGTGATGCACAGGGATAGATACATGCGTAAAAGTTCAATTCTTCCTGCCATTGGAAACCGTATCTGGAGGGACTTTATTCACAATCCTTTACACCTAATATTTTCATTAGATGTACTTGGCATGACAAGCTCAACATTGGCTTCACTTAGCAAAGGGTTTGCCGAACTTTCAACTGATGGCCAGTTTTTGCAATTACGGTCAAAGCAGGTATCTTAGTTTTGTAAGTTGCAATTAATAGGTCTTTGTTGAAAGATTGACTTATAATTGGGGCAGGTATGGTCACGGAGAATCACTGGTGTACGTGATGGAATTATCCAAGGCACAGAAGCTCTTGCTCAGGGTGTTGCTTTTGGGGTGTCAGGCGTGGTAACAAAGCCTGTGGAAAGTGCTAGACAGAATGGTTTACTCGGTCTGGCTCATGGATTAGGACGTGCTTTTCTTGGATTTATTGTACAACCAGTTAGTGGAGCATTAGATTTTTTCTCACTAACTGTTGACGGAATTGGTGCGAGCTGTTCCAAGTGTTTAGAGGTTTTTAACAAGAAGGTTTCTCTCCAAAGAGTCAGAAACCCTCGGGCTATCCATGCTGACAGTATTCTTAGAGAGTACTGTGAGAGAGAAGCAATTGGGCAGGTATATTTCTATTTTTACCTAGCTATATGTATAGTGTTGATCGTTTTCTTACATTTTGTTATTTTCCCCCTCTTTATTGCTAATATGTTGTAATCAAGCAGAGTAATCAATTAACTTTTATATTTTATCATATCATTAAATTCAATTAGTGTTTAGGAAAAGTTTTAATTGTGTTCACATGATTCCTCTTTATTTTAGTTGAAAAAATGGATACGGTTTTCTTTAAAGAATTAAATCTTCCTACCAACCTTCTATTTACTTTAGAAACAATAAAAAATGTTAAGATGTAGAGCCAAAATTAAGCTCCTTGTTGAGGAAACTTCTAAGCTCCTTGTTGAGAAAGCTTCCAAGCTCCTTGGTGAGGAAGTTCCTTGTTGAGAAAGCTTCTAAGCTCCTTGTTGAGGAAGCTCCTTGGTCCTTGAAGAGCAAGTTGTATTCCTATATAAGGAGGCTCTTGTGAGTTTCTTTGGCAATGGAATTGGTGAGTCTTTTCTTTTGAGAGAAAAAGTGAGAACAATCCTATTCCATGAGAAGGATTCGTGAGACATTTTTCCTAGAGAGAAAAGTGTGAGAAATCATCTTTGAGCGGTGTAAACTCTTGTAATTCTCCCTGATAATTTTAGTGGAACCT
>JAOANK020000038.1:334325-349040 GCA_026257165.2 Telfairia occidentalis | reverse complement strand
AATAGGATTTCATTCTTATACCTATATAAGTGTGGACTTCTATGAGAAGTTTGTATCACTAATTTGATATTTGATATTAACTTCAATTAGAAGTTGATTATTCACTTATTGGATTTCACTTTCTCATTTTCATTTTTCTCTTTGTTAATCAAACATTGAGATTTTGATTATTGCTTCCGCAATATTTTTTTATCTTTTATTTTCTCAACAAATACAATCTGAAGCTTTTATATAGGCATCAAAGTTACTGTAACACAGCTGGTACCTCAGTAACACCCAACAAAACTAAAGTTAAACATAGTTGGTGTATTGAGGGTAATGATGGTTTAACCCATAGTAACTAGGAACACATTATATCTAAGTGAATAACTTTTGCTGGAAATTGGATTCAAATCCGAACAAGGTACAGTAGATGGAGCTGCCAGATGCGGAAAAAACCACAGAATAAAGCAGCAAAGCTAGAAAAGGGAAAAAAAATAATAACTACACCATAAGAGGAAAAAAGGGGAAAATGGTAAATATGTACAGCACACTATTTACATATAAAATAAGAATAAGAGTCTACTTGGATTCTGATACTCCCCCTCAAGCATATACGTAGATGTTGCTCATTCCCTATTTGTTGACAAATTCATGGGAAAAGCTCAAACTTTGGAAAGTCCTTTCGTGAAAACAATAGTTCATTGAATTCAAACATAAGGAGTCTTGATTTGTCTTCTTTCTTCTTTCTCCTTAAGATGTTAGATCAATCTCAATATGCTTGGTTTTATCGCGATGCATTGGATCATGTGCAATACTGGCTCTGATCACAATATAATCTCATGAACTCAATGAGTTGCAATTTTAAGTACTTCACTATTATCTTGACGCATAATAATTCACAAATGCCTTGATCTATAGCTCTATAGCTCTAAATTCTGCTGCCGCATTAGATTGGACCACTGCTGACTGCTTCTTATTCCTTCATGAAATGAGGCTTCCTCGAAAGAAGGCACAATAACCACTCATAATGGATCTTCTATCTGTATTAGATCCGACCGAATCAGCATAAGTTCAAGTTCCTTCCCTTATGTAGAGTATCTCACTTTCCCAGAGTTCCTTTTAAATACTGTTGTATTCTATAAACAAAATCCATATGGGCTTTAAATGATGCATGCAGAAATTGACTCACAATACAAACGGCATATGCAACTTTGTGCTTAGGATCAATAGGCTTTCAAGCTGGTTTACATTTCAACAAATAAAACTTATTGTATAGGCATATCAGTGGCCAACAATACCTCTCTTAAATCATTTGCGTAGTTTTTTCTTTTCCAAGCTGGTTTACTTTGTTTTTAATGAACAAAGTTGTTGCCCTGAATATTCTTAAAGTATTCATCAGTTTCATAGAGTTCTTTATTAGGATCAAAAGAAATTATTTTTGTGCGCAAACATGATAACACAGCCTTTTCTACCAAGCGTCTCTGCTGTTATGTTTGTGAATCGCTGTAAAAGGAGTGTTCTAAAAAGCACACCTAAGCTCAAGACACACCTTTTGCACCTCGCTTAGGAGTGAGGAACAGTTAGTGAAGCGCGCTTGAGGGGTGCACCTTCCTTTTTTTAAAGGGAAAATATAAGACTAATCTTTTAAAATTTTTATATTTCCTTCAAATGTCGAATAAAAGCTTTATTTTCTTAAATTTTTTATATTTTTCTTCATATATAAAAAATTTATCTCTATATTTCTATTGTGCGCCTCATAGAAAAAAAAATCCACGTTTTTTCTGCGCTTCGCGCTTAAATTCTAGAGGGCTATTGTGCTTTAGTGTACCTTGGACTTTTAAAAATACTGGTAGAAGAACAGCAATCCAATGAGCATGGATTCGACTAATGGTTTTCTGAGAATGTACCGATTGTATTGAATTATGATATCGTGGGTTCATGGCAATCAACTGATGTTACCGCTGACACAATTATCGAATTAAAGTACAGAATTTTTATTTATACGACCACCCTTATCTAGCTTCACGAAGTTTCTGTCTAAAATATTTAGGCTTACTTTGTTGTGACTATACTGCTTCAACTCTCAAGCTTGATGCATCTACTCAACTTGAAAAAACCAAAAGAAAGTTCGCTAGAGCAAAAACTGGTGCAGATGAAAGTTATTTCTTAAATAACTTGTAGATATTGTCCTATTGTCTTTCCCGTTGAAATTGTCCCTTTTTAAGACCATTGATAAGTGGAAAAGTAAAGAGTTTATGCCCTCTTGCTACGGTCTACTTGAATTCCATTCTCGTTGAAAATGTAGCATTGTGCCCAAAAAATAAGGCTGATTATGCTAACAGAAATCTTGATTCTATTTTGATACAATGAATATTATTTCATTTCAGGTACATCTCCATTGGGGATATAGCTCATCTCGGCAGCCATCCTCCAAATGTTGCCGCAATTTACCGTCACGTAGATGGAATGTTTGCACCGCCTGTGGGTTATGATTTGGTAAGAAAATTTTAGTCAAAACTGTAAAATGCACTACTAATCAAGCCTTGTTATTGGATGGATGTTTTAACCAATAGAATATAACATGCAACTAAAGAACATGCTTTTATTTAATCTCTGCTCGTAACAATAATAATTGGCGGTCACATTTTTTTTCTTTTTTCTTTACACGAACCCTTCAAAGACATTGACACCCTTGCTTATTAGTTATTACTCTGAAAAATTGGCCCGCTGCTGTGACAAATCCCTCTGTTGTTTTGGTTGCATCTTAAGCTCAGTCTTTTTTTATTAAATCTTTGTTATAATGTACTTTCTTGCATGAATGGACCTCTCATGCGTCAGTAGAACCCTCAAATAGGACGTTAGCCACCTCTCTTTTTTTAGTTGCATATTGCAACATACTTTCAAGGGTTTTTCTTTTATCTTCAGAATGGTCATCAACTGCCTTTTCAAGAAAAATGTCCTATTTGTGGACAAATAATTCAATGTGGTCGCCACATTGTAGCTATCATCCTCTAAACCCTTGAATTCTCCTATTTGTGGTTGATGTAGTTTTAATAGTTACTTTTAGGAATAATACATTTGTATTGTTGAAAAATGTCAAACCCTAACCGTAAAAATATTTGCACTACTAACATCCTGTCACTCTTTAGCTTTCCCCTCACCTATGATCTTTTCTCACTCATATCAAGCATTCTTCTTGATGAATTGACAATAGATCAGACGAATAAAAGCCATTTTATCCATAACAACACAATGTGTGAAAGTTCTACGAATTGACTTAAAAAACTTCTGCAGGTATGGAGAAATTGCCAGGAAGACTACATAACTCCTGTATCAATCTGGCATCCAAGGGCTCCAGAAGGCTTTGTCTCTCCAGGCTGCGTTGCGGTTGCTAATTTTGCTGAGCCAGAGCCTAACTTTGTATATTGTGTGGCGGAATCACTTGCAGAGGAGACAGTGTTCGAGGAGCAGAAGATTTGGTCAGCACCAGATGCATACCCTTGGGCATGTCAGATCTACCAAATTCAAAGCGATGCGCTTCACTTCGTTGCTCTCAGACAAAGCAAGGAAGAATCCGACTGGAACCCTGTGAGAGTTCTTGATAAACCCTCCAGTCAGTCGCAGTCATCAGGAGATCAATGATTGTGACAGTCCTGCAATACCAATACTTCTCAGTTTGGTTGACAAGGAGCTCAAAGTTTCATCTCCAACTTGTGTATCTTCTACAAACTTAGTTGGCTGAAGGATCAAATATGAACACGAACATCGTTTGCAGTCAGACAGAAGATTGTTTGTTCGTAGGTTCTTCAGGCCCTTACAATTTTATCTTTGATTTTATACCCTACAGAAAAATTATTATACCAGTTAGTGCTAAGTATCTATAAGAGAAGTGAAGAAAGAAGGGAAGAGGATGGGGATGTACCGTAGAGGCAGAGCTGTTTTCCAGTGAAATTGACTCTTCAGGATTTTGTATAAAGTCATAGTTTGGAAATTTTTGGAGTTGAGTGATTCACGAGGACTAGAAGCTCCTCTATACATACAGACAGATTACGATCTTGTGGTTCGACATGCCTTATCTTGGTTTGATTTTATTACCATATGACACCAGGAAAATGAACTACGACGAGATGATCCTAGAAGTGGGACTCCAACATTGTACCTCTGAAAAATGTTGTATATTGGTTACCTATTTCAGTAACAATTTGAATTTGTTGATTTCTCTGTGACAGAATTTTTTAACAGGTTGAAGGACGGTTGAAATGTTCATGACTATCCTTCTAAAATTGTTGATTGATGGTAGATTTCCTTAAAGAAGAGATTATAATTTTCACTCTTTGATGTGATTCATAAAAGCAGAGCTGCAAATGATTGCTGTTCAGAAGCGTGGTCAAAGAAGAATGTAAAGGAAATGATCGAAATAAGTATAGAGAAGTTTAACGATGAACGGATAAATGAATCTTTTTGCTGTCTATTACTTATGAAATCTTAATGTAAAATCTAGTTTGATTGTCCAAAGAATTTCAATTCTTACAAACCGTCAAAATTCAAATTGAAAAGAAAATGTTGACGATAATAAATTGATAAATGAATTACAATTCGTTGTCCATTACTTATTAAAACTTAATCTAGAATCTAGGTTGATGTCAAAAATGAAATAAAAACAAAATGTGCACGTATTCTAGCGGTGTTATCTACTACCTCAAGAAATTATTGAAGAATATTGTCATGTGTTTGGAGATTTTATATTATTGAGTGTAGGAGAAATTACCAAAAAATGTCAAATTTGTATCCAATAGTCATTAGAGGCATGAACATTTTTAAACCTTTATTGACCTACGGTAATTTGTTTTTTCAAATCTCCACTTATATACCATGTACATAAATAAAACTTGTTTTTTTTATAAGAAAATGTTCGTGAAACATGTAACGAGTATTAATTTAACACAAGTACACCATCCTTCAAAGTCACAAGTCAAAATTAGTTGGAGGTTTTGTGGGACAAAGACAAGAACACACACTAGCGAACAAGTGATCTAATGATTTAAACAGCATACAAAAAATAAAATAAAATAAACCCTCTAATTACAAAGTTTTGTTTTCAACTTTTGAAATTATGTATTTAATTTTGTATTTAATAGGATCTCAAAAATTAAAAATGTCTAATAAAAAAAAATTTTAATTGAACATATGGAATGAAAATTTGAACCAACCACTTTTTGATAAAAAAGATATGTCTTAACCATTGAATTAGGCTCGGTTTGACTTTAAATTTTTTATTTTATATCTAATAGATCTTAAACATATACGACATTTTTAAAATTAATAGATCTATAAACATTAAATTGAATTTTGTGTCTATTAAAATTTTATATCTTCAAGTTTGTAAATTTAAATAAAATAAATGAATTTGTTAGATACATAATTAAAAGTATACGGTGGCACAAAATTGAAAGTGTAGAAACTTATTAGATACATTTTAAAGTTTTAGAACTTATTAGAAATAAAAGTGAAAGTTCATAAATATATTTAACATTTTTTAAAGTTAAACCTATTAGACACAAATCTAAAACTTCAAAGTCTAAATTTGTAATTGAACCGAATCAAATTGAAATTGCTCCTTTACCACATTCTGTTTAATATAGCTTGGTTATCTTGATCCTTGATGGTAGTATGTTTTAAAATAGAATGTATTCTTCCCAACTTATCTATCTCTAAAAGAACTTTCTGTTTTTAAGTTTCCGCCAAAATTTTCCTCTTCCTCATCCTCTGTTTAATCTTTTAGCCAAGATTCTTTTTGCTCTTCATCTGTTGGTTCTTGAGAGAACATCAGAGAGATAAGTGTCTATTCAAGGTTGGAATGAGTTTTCAGGTGTAAAGATGAATGAGGATTAACGAACTACTAACAAACACCAGGAAATCCATCTAAATGGTAAGAAAGCACCTTCAATTGCCTAAACACCATGAAGATCTGAACCAAATGGTCAAGAGAGTTACCTCCATTCCATGGGAAGATTTCTAGAAGAGAAAAGGAAAATTTGCAAGTATTCATTTCTACAGAAGCATCGCCAAACCAAGGAAAATTTACTAGTCGTTGATCCAAACTTCAAGCTGGAAATCCTTTCCTTCCCGAGCACTCGATGCCTTGACCCCACCCCATGCCCCCGGGATTGCAACACCGCCTCTTTTATCATCATACTTCAGAACATACTTGATAAATTCTCTGTATACAAGTACATGGAGAATTATGTTTGCCTTTCAAATGCCTCAAAATCGATATCTCAAATATCTAGGTTAATCGATATTTCAAACGCCTCTAATCAAAAACAACGAATGTCCTCATTCAATAAGTTAAATTCTGCTGTCCATTAATCCAGAATGAACTTCTCTAACCTAATCGAATCAATCAGTAAAAGCACGAGAACAATAGCTTCCGAACGCTAATTTCATCATCGCAAGCTCATCCAAAATAATTATCGACAACATATTGAAGGAAAGAAAGAACATACAGTGCGAAGTCAAGAATGAGGAGTTGCTGAAGAGGAATCGGAGTTGGAACTTCCGCGGCGTAGATCTTCAATTAAATCTCCCAAGTCTTTTCGAGCAGACTCTCTTCCAAACATGAAACCATACCTAAGAGAACATAGAGCAAGATGAATGAATTACGGAATCCAGACGAAGAAATGGCGATCAAATTCACGCATAAAGAAGCATGAAGTGGAGAAGAAAGAAATTAAGTCGCACCAGAAAGAAATCGCAGAGAAAGCTCCAGCAGTTGCAATTGTCTGAATCAGAGTGAAGGATTTCTCCATTTCAATTTCTCAGATTTGACGCCTAATTCTGAACATTCCTCTGATTTTCGCCGGAGAGAGAGAGAGAGAGATTGATTGGCTTTGGGCTTCGAGTAGTTCAGGCCCAAAGGAGGTATATTCGCTCTGGGCTTCGAACAATTTAAGGCCCATAGAGAGTGGGCTTTCAGCCCCATATAATACGTATTGTTCGGGGTACTTGCAAGCCAAAAATAAATAGAATATTGCAAATCTAGCAATCACTGTTATGTTTTGTAAATATAGTAAAAAATCCAGGCCCAACTCAAGCTAAAATGCCGAAAAGTTTAGGATACCCTTAAAAGGCCGGATTTTTTTTTAAGTTTTGCGACTTTATATTAAGTATATCAATAATATCAATGATATATTATTGATATACTATTTTTTTGATATATGCAATAAGAAGTATATCAGTGACATATTTAGTATTATATCAGTAAATATTAGTGATCACTGATACATCTGAGATTGTTATGTAATAAAAAGTCTATGTACGATATACTTAGTATTAGATTTACCATTGATTTACTGTTCAATATATTATCTTTAATCAACTATTTTCAATTTAGCTTTCAGTAATTCCTATAGTGTTTACGTTTAATAATTTTTCTATAAACTACAATAAATTTTTGTTAAAGAATCAATGAAAAAAATAAACGAGAAACTAAATAAGAAAGAAAAAAAATTGAATAAAAAGAAAGAGTACATGAATATGGAAACATTGACTTAGCTTATTTGAGGAAGAAAATTAAAGGACTAAAACGAGTAATAAACCGTACGTGATTTAGTATATCATGATATATTTCATATAAGTATATCAATGATCTACGTATATTATTGATATATGTCATATTAGGTATATGAATAATATAAATATATCAATAATATACTTTATATTAGGTATATCACTTATCTGAAAAATAAGGGGGGCGAAATTAGAATAACAAAAAAAAATTGATTTAAAAAAAAATGTTATATTTGTAAAACTTAAAGACTACCGCTATATTTGCAAATATAGCAAAAATATTTACTAGCCCATTACAAATACCCTTCTATTTTTGCGCCAGCTAAAGCAAATATAGGGATAATCAAGGGTTTTTTGTTTTTTGTTTTTTTGGGTGAAAAGAGAATTAAGGGCTTAAATACTATAGAAATAATAATTTAAAAAATAATGTTATGTATGATAAAGATGTAGAATACACATTCAATCAGTAATTACCAAAGTTTGACTCAATTGTTATATTGTATATTTAGATACTATCAATGAAATTTCAATCATTTAAGTAAGGTTGAGAGATTGAATCAAAATGATAATATATGTTTTTATCCACAGAACTATGTTTCTATTGACAATTTTTTTTTTCTTTTTGGTTGAGTTCAGTATTAATTTTGTTATCAACCGTATTTATAGTCCTCTTGAGAGACATCCATTAAACAATATTTATTGCACCTTATCCCTTTAACATATTAATATATTCAATATGCACTTGTATTAAATAAATTTAACTATATAATTATGCTCAAAATAATGAAAAGATTGCATGTCGTCCAAAAGTAATAAATGGAGATGGTACGGCGTAGTCGTTTTAGAGAAACTTTAACAAAATTGCAACTATTCAATCTAAAATTTGTAGAGATGGAATAGTCAACCTAAACATAATTCAACTAGTTAAGACATATATCTTATACCAAAAATTTGTAGGATTCACTCCTACGTGTTAAAAATAAAAATAAAAAGAAACTGAAATAAAATAAAATAAATAGAAAATCTTCTATTTTGTACAGCACAAGACGATCCATAGAAAGTTACAATCTCTACCACGTAATGATACAGTTACATATCTTCATCGACTATGTTTTTTAACCGGAGCTAACTATCGAAACTTTGGGTTATCTAGACATACTTTGTGAAATGGTTGTTGCAAACAAGATCAAGTTAGTAAGGATACAAATATCCCTTATTTTTCTATTAATTTCTATGATCAGAGGACCCTATACCATATCTGTACGAAGACCTCTACGATTTCAAAACAGCTCAATCAGCTACTCTTTCTATTTCCCCCTCTTCTTAGTCCTTTCCTGCTCATATATTTTTATGATGGTGAATGAAGAGATAACAGAAAAAGGTCTCTGTTCAGATGGCAGAATAATCAGGGCAAGATTAATATAATTACCAGGCATATAAGAAGAGAGGAAAAATCCACGAAGCTTTCATACAAAAATAAGAAACTAAAAAGATAGCTCAATTATCAATTTGTTTCATCATTCTGTGGCTGTTGTTGAGACGAGAAGTTCCAGCATCAGCCATTTCAGATTTTTTTTCAATTACCACCCAGCTGATTAACAGAAATCCTCAGAACTAAACTCTCGCCTCTGAATCTTCTAGTGCTTCCTTCAGGATTTCGACCACTTCCGCCATCGTTGGCCGATCTCTTGCAGTCTTGTTGAGACATTGATTGGCTAAATTGGCAACTTTTCGAGCCGCAGCCAGGTTATATTGGTTTTGAAGCCTAGGATCTATTATCGTCTTGAACTTTTTGCTATTTGCAGGAAACTGTTTCACCCACTCCAGTAGCTTTTGCTCCACCGTGGGGCGGTTTCTTTCCAGAGCCCGCCTGCCTGTGAGGATCTCATACAGCACTACTCCAAAACTCCATATATCACTTTGTATTGTAAGATGTCCTGTGACAACATATTCAGGTGCTGCATATCCATATGTACCAACCACCTGATGATTGTGCAACCAGCAAAAATCAGCTTTACAAACTCCTCAAACTACACCGTTGATGCTTCTTTTCATAGATCTACCAAGTTTTACTCCAATGGGTAGAAGTTAAGAAAAGCAGTTGAGTAACTTGACTCAAAAACAAAACACAGCCATGTTTCAATTTTCCCAATTGTAGCAAAATCCCTAAGTCAAAACTATGTTGAGAAATATTATGCATATTGTTGCTGTCCAGTTCTATAGAATACTAGAATGGTACACTTCTGTTACAGATATGAATAGGGAGCTTTCTTTTTTAAATGTGAAAATTGAAAGCTAGCCCCATATTGCAGCAAGCTTAGAAAATTGGCTTTTGTTGAAGGCTAACGTGTTTCATTAAGTTATGAACTTACTGCAGTGGACACATGCGTGTGACTACCAGTTGGCCCTTCTCTAGCAAGCCCAAAGTCCGACAATTTCGGTGAGAATTCTTCATCCAATAGCACATTTGATGATTTGAAATCGCGATATATCACCTTTTCATTCAGATTCAGAGAAAACAAAATGTATCAAGTCAACAAGTCATTGAGTAAACATCAGACCATATGAACGCAGCACAGAAGAGCATATGCAACTCAACGTTAGTTGTTTAAAATGAAAGGCGAGTTAGCACTTCAAAAGGGCATGTCCAACTGAACATAAAGGCACATCAATATGCAACTTAGCATGTAAGCTTGATTGAAGCAAAGATGAGATGATAATTATGTTCAAATGCATCAACAGAGTGATGTTGTCCATGTCCTTAAACAAAACACATAGAAGAAAGATTGTACCTGGACTTCTAATCCTTCGTGTAGATAAGCCAATCCTTGAGCTGCACCAAGAATAATCTGTAGCCTAGTTTTCCAACTCAAAAGAGTCATACTCCTGCTAAAGAGATGATCTTCTAGGCTTCCGTTAGACATGAATTCATACACCAACAGTCGTTGAATCCCTCTTTCTCCATCTTCTGAACAGTATCCCAGAAGTTTTACCAGGTTTGGATGACTAACAACACCAAGAAATTGAACTTCTGCAAGCCATTGTTTGTGACCCTAGTACAACAAATTAAAATAACGTTTTGAAGAGTGACTAAATACAGGAAAATGTCCTGATCAAATGAAAACAAAGACTAACTGATCGTCTTCAGTCCTGTTTAAGCTCCTTGAGCAACTAAAGACTAACTGCAACAAAGAAGTAGCAGTTACCTGGGTGCTATTTGGCTTAAGCTTCTTGATGGCAACTACGATTTCATCTCCCTGATCACCTTCCAGCCTTATTTTTCCCTTATATACACTCCCAAACCCGCCTTCTCCAATCCTAAGCGACCTGTTGAACCCATTTGTCGCAATTTTGAGCTCTTCGAGAGTGAAGGCTCTAAGAGTATGCTCCTTCTCTTTGTACAACTCAGGTATACTCCGGGGCAAAGGCAGAGTTTCCAATGCTTCAATCCCACGATTGGTAGTTTTACGATCTGACTTGTTTCTTAGGTTTAGTTCCTTATCCGATGGTGCTCCTCGTTTGGCCTTGGTTTTACGATTAAAATTGAAGAAACAGCCCATACTCTGAGCTTAAAGAAAAGGCCGAAACTCGAAAAAACTGAAACTCTTGACAACTCACTCGTAAACAAAGAAGTTGCAAACAAGGGTACCCAAAATCCAGAGTTCCAAAGGGCCAACAAAGTCAAATTAGAAACGGAATTAGAAATCCCGAAGAAAATTCTGTCCCAAATCAATCAACAGTGGAAAATCCAAGAAGATGCTTGGATGCTAAGAAATGTACATACATAAAAATCAGAACACGACAACCAATTGAAGGAACCGGTTCCATAAGGCAGAGAAATTCCAAATACAGAACAACAGAGCTCAACGAGATTAAGTAAAGCAAACGAGATTGAAATGGAAAAACAGCGTTGCGCCTACGTACACACGGTTTGATCAGTTAAGGAGATGTCGTGCATAAAACGGGAGAAAATATTGATCCATCTGTCAGAAATTTTAGCTATGGAACTGAATCAAAAATTTGAACGCAACAAGAGGAAAAGAAGAAGAAGAAGAAGACTTTTTGAAGATTTTGTTGGGGTTTCCATGAATTGGAGCTGCCTGCCAACTGCATCAAACAAGCGACGCATGGCGAGCGGTTAAAAGATGATTCCTTCGGCTCCTTGACCAAAAGTCGTCGTATTCACATGTGTCCCTTTTCCTCCGATTTTCCCAACAAGATTAATAACTTATTTATTAGCTTTAAATATCATTTTTAGTTCCAAAACTTTTAAAATATCTATATTAATCTTTAATTTTTTAGATTTGTTCTAATTTTAGTCCATGAACTTATAAAAAATAATTATTTTGGTCTTTGATATATAATTCCGTCGTCTAATATTTATTCGTCTAATACTCATTTTTAACTTATGTGACTTAAATACATGTTTACATTAACAATAGTTGTTCATATATTTGAAGTTATATCATTAACTTATTAAAAATAAAAATAAAAATAGATTACATTTTTAAAGTTTAAGGATCAAAACAGACATTTTCAAAATCAAACCAGCTCGAGAATTACCCGATTGAGATTGGCATGTAATCTTGGAAGAGATGGGCTCGAACACTTATGTTTTGTTATCTCCTTTTTCCTTTCATTTTTTCTTTCGTTGTCCATTTGTTAATATAATGAAAAACAAAAATAAAACCAAAACAAGCTAAGGGTGGCTATGGTTAATTAGTCTAGTGGATATTGAGGCAAGCGAAAAAATAAATAAATAAACTTTGCAATTATGAGTTTAAACTTCTAAAATATTAAAATTAATCTTGTTCGAAGATTACCTAATTGAGATCTCGCATGTTATCTTTAGAGAGATGGACTCGATACTTGAGTTTTGTTTCTCCTTTTCCTTTCATTTTTTCTTTCGCTCTCTATTTATTTTTATCCACACACGCACACAAGCGCACACAAAAAAAAAAATATATATATATATATAGTGATGGCAGAGATAATTAGTCTCGTAGCTATTGAGGCAAGTGAAAAAATAAATAAATAAGTTTTGCAGTAATGAGTTCAAACCTGTAAGATATTAAATCAATTTCTGATGGGCAAAAATTATAAGGTTAGATAATTATTTTAAGATTAGTCTAACTTTTGTTGGTCCAAATATTTATACGTATTATTTTATAAAAACTACTTAGCCATAAGTAGGTAAGTTTGGTTCCTTTTCTTTTCTCCTAACTTTTTTAAAAAAATGAAAATCCACCTAATAACTTAGACTAATTTTAAATTATTTAAGATCTTCCTTGACGTTGGTGATCATCACCATCACATTTTTTTTAGATTAATCTATCAAACCATGTCATTATTATCCATCTATATCTTATTATAATATAATTTGAAAATCCCAACCTCTTGAATATTAAGATATTCATGCTAGCCTAATGAGCTCCCTACAAACTTTAGGCATTTTAGACTTAAACAACATTTTTCTCACCTAACCAAATATCACTTTATTATTAGATATACAACAAAAATAAAATTCTATGTCAAAGTGCTACATAAAAATAAAATCATACAAATTAAGAAATAATGATGAGTTATTTTGTTAAAATTTTAAGTGGGTGTTTTCAACTATTAAAACCATTTTTTTTTATAATAAAAAGTAGTTTGAAATTTTTTAAAAACAGATATAAGATACTATGAGACACTTAATTAGATTTTTTTAGGTGTAAAATAACTTTTTTAATCTAAAACTATTTTTCATGATACATTTCAAATTTACCTTCAATCATGGAAATTAAAAAAAAAATTATTAGTCCCACTACCTTGTTATTAATTGCATTTTCAAATTGAGGTGGTTGGTCTGTCACCAAATATTTATTATTATTTTAAAAAAGGCTTTTATTTACGAGTAGCATTTAGAATTTCATCTTTTATATATATATATATATTCTTAATTGTATCAAAAGCGTAATCATGAAGAAAAATGTACCGAAGCATTATAAAATATAATTACTTGTAATATAATCTTTCTTGATCCTTAACTAATTGTCTTATATAAATAACATAACATAAAATAATTACAATAGTAATTGTGGCCTTGTGGGTCCGACCGCATATATTTTGTAAACCATATCTTTTCGACCTCCTTTTTTTTCCTCTAACATATTATTATATTTTATAAAATTTCACATGAATTACCTCAACATCAAGTACCTATTTTTTAACTTTATATACTTTTTGTTTTTCTTTTTTGGGTTGAGAAACAACCTTATATACATTTGTCAACTTGATATAGTGGTTTAATGATAATGATAGAATGGGAAAATTCAATGAATTAAACTTTCAACTTGAATAAATTGTGTTATTAATACCTCCTCAAAATTAAACTAAAAGCTCCTTACCAGCCAATCCATAAATCACACAAAGTTCAACCAACATAAGTATTTGAAACTAACAACAAATTTTAAAGTTTTTATTTTTTTTTAGTTCAACAATTTGTAAGAGTGAGGATTTAAACCTACAATTTTTTTTATTAAAATATATGTTTTAACCAGTTGAGTTATGTTCGGTTAAGTAACAAATTTTAAATTAGTAAAAAGTTTGTTCGAATTAAACAATGGAATTTCAACTACAAAACATTTCAAATATGACTAAAAGAATCAATTCTCACAAATATAGCGTATTGTGAAACTATAAGAGTATTTGTAGTTAACCACAAGTATTAAAGAATATAAATTTAATTAATTAAGGGCATTAATTACACCACTCATTTAAGTTCGAGATTGAATTTAATGAAATTAAAAGTTTAATATTAAAATTAATAAATTGAACCAATATAGCATATCTCAATAATTAAGACATTTCTGTGTCGATAACATTAAGGTAATGTAGTCTAAATTTCTTCTTTTAAAAAATTACTTAGGTCGTTATTTCAATTGGCATGTTGTTTTTTTCTTTATTGATTTACAACAAAACATTATACTTCCACGCTTCAAATATCTATTAGAAATTTAGGAAAGTAGTGGACGAAAGAAAAACTCACTAGTCAAAAAAATATTAGGTGAGACAAATATAATTCAAAATGCACTTTGCTTTAGGAAAAAAAAAAAGGATTTAAATATAATATCCGTTTGAAGAACATTTAAGATCATGTTTGGTTGTGACGAAATTAAATTT
>JAOANK020000038.1:313642-328449 GCA_026257165.2 Telfairia occidentalis | reverse complement strand
CTAATGATAAAAATTTATAATTTACTTAAGAAGTGCAATGCAATGGATCAAGGGAGTTTCATTCTCATGTTTGTAGCTTTGAACTACATAATACTTAAGCTTTCGTGTTTTGAACTAGACAAAAGAGAGAGGAAGATGAAGTTTTTTTTTTCCTTTTTTTAATATTTGGTAATTTTGCGTATGAGGAAGAGTTGCATCACGTGAATTCTGATTTTATTAAATAAAATATCAAGTTGCATTCAAGTTACATTCAATGAAGTTAAGAGTCATCTTGAGCCTCATTTAAGACAAGTCAAATTTCATATATGAAATTAAGACTTCAAGCTACTTCAAGTCCCTTCACTTACTATTAGTTAGCTATGGAAGACAAATTAACTTTAATTTGATGCGATTATATTTAGTGTATTTTCAATGTATTTTAAACTTTTTTGTTTAAATACTTGTTTTGTCATTTTCAATTGCTAGCTTGGCATTTACATTATGAGATAAGTAATTGGCCAAGCTAGCAATGTTCGTAAAGATAACCTTTCACTTATCTTAGGTTTTCAAATAAAGTGGTTGGTTGGGGTTTCATCCTTAGTCTTATTTCCTCCTCTTGTAATCAGATTTTTGCTAAATGAAAGTGGAGCCTTTTGACCCTAGAACCAGTCGACTATCTTAGTTTGTATTTTTTTTACGTTTAGAGTTAGTATGTTAGAATCATTTATGATTCATGTAGCTTTAATCAAACTACTTGAGGTGTCAAACTGAACATAATTCAACTAGTTAAAGACATATTTCATTGACCAAGAGGTCATGAGTTCGAATCCTCCTGCCCCACATATTGTTAAACTCAAAAAACTACTTGTGGGATAGTTCAAATCTCAATTTTCATCATGATCATCAAGGTAAAAATAAGATTTTTTTGGGGGGGAATGAAATCAAATTGTTATAGGGGTTTTTTAGTTTATGGATTAGAGGTTGGGATAATTAGTAGAGTTTTTATTTCTACTTTTCAAGAGTTCTCTCATGAATGTCATCCCTTAAACGTTGTAAATTCGAATCTCTATTCTATTATTTGAATTTGAATATTCTAAAAAACAGTTGTCTAAGAATGTGAAATTCTAAACATTATTACTATTAGATAGAGATTTTGCACTTAGTTTTTATTCCATAAAACTAAATTTGTTCATTACTTATTTTTTGTTGTCACTTTTAAAAAACACTTCAAAATCGATCAAAATGTTAAAAACAAAAAATAAGTCCTTAAAAACTACATCTTAGTTTTAAAATTTTGGTTAGCAATTAGGATTCTAAAATGGATTTAAAAAAGTTAGTAAATTAGCATGATCATTCAAAACAAAAAATTTAAAAATAAATAAATTGCAAATTTCTAAAATATTAATGCTTATGTCTACAATTTAGTCCTTAAATTTAAAAATAAAATCAATAACATTCATGAGTATAACTTTTGTTTTAATAAATCTTCATCAATAACATCATTATTAGAATGATAACACGATTTAAAATAATAAACAATAATTTAACGCGACAAAACTCAAAAAAAAAAAAAAAAAAAGATTATTTAGATGTGTAACAAGAGCAAGAACAAACAAAATTGATGAAGGCGAGAAAAATAAATAAATCGAATTTGTTGGCACACATTGATAAATGTCACTCTAGAATGCAAAAGATATATAGTAAACTTTGTAGACGGTTAATTTTACAACATGAAAACTAAATTATGGACAAGTTATCCAAATTCAAAAGAATAATCCTTTACCTTAACTATTGAATTAAGCCCTCTACATTCCATAATAAGTATAAAAGATCAACATCTCAATTCTATAAAATTTTATAACATAAATATAGCGTGTTAATAATTATTTTAAACATTCAGTTCAAAGTAAACTCATCGCCAATTCTTTCAGATCCAAATAAACCGAAATCTCATTAAGACTTCAAACGAGAGATAATCTACTGATAGTCAAGCCCTAAGCAGATACAAACATGACATGAAGAAACCTTATTTCAATTTAAATATTACATAAAACGTACAATATAATTGAAGATATACTACAAGAACTCTCTTGGGTCCGTGACAAATCCAGTCAAAGCAGAAGCTGCGGCTGTATATGGAGAAGCGAGGTAAATCTGTCCTTCCTTGTGTCCCATTCTACCAGGGAAGTTCCTGTTTGTTGTTGAAACACAGACCTGCAAACAACAGCCCTCCCCTCAAGTTATTCCACATTCATAGCATAAAAGAATCCAATTTCCACTCATTTTCATATTATGTAGTAATTTTCTGTATGGTAGCAGATGATACAAGTATTAGCATTATAAGTTTAGTTTGGAACCCAGAATATCTTGGCCCCTCATCAAAAGTCAAAAGTGAATGGATCCAGAACTAACTTTTGACACTAACTTTTGATGGATGGAAATCATATGCCACATTCAATGCCTTTTTTTAGACTATAGCATTATAATTGTGAGGTGTGGAATTCAAACTTTTGGATCTATAAGAAAGGTCACTAACGTTGAGCTATGATTAGGTTACTAAGATTTAGGCACAAATGTTCACGTCGAAACATTTAACTGCATGATCTCTAAACCTCTTCACTAGAGGCAAGACCCCTCTCTACATCTGTAAAATAACTCTGGCTCTTCTTGAACAAAATATTCTATAAGATAGCCGCCACCTGGACCAGTACTATTGCAATAAAGATAATTTTGATGGTAGCTACAAAAGGAAAGTATGAAGTAAGTCCGACCGTTAGGGTCACACAAACTTCTCAAATGCATAAATCTCTTGACGACTTCACTGAGAAGAAACAAGCCAGACACTCGATAATACAGTTCAATTAGAACCTTGAAACCAAAGTTTTTAGAAATTTAAAATGCAAGAATTGTAGATCAATTTGGCTGGAACCCTTGTATGCAGAGTGCAATTAATTATCTATAGAGATAACAAGCCTGAATATTTACTTCATCTCCAATTACTACCTCGTTAAATATGTAGCTGGGGACCAGTAGCCAGAATTCGATAACAGAGATCTACCTAGTGAATAACAAATCCATGTTCCCCTTTTGCTAATTTTGTTCTAAAACTGAACTGGAAGGAAAATTATGACTTACCTGTGGTTCATTCATCCGTGCATAAGTATCCCTAGGGCCACCTAAACAAGCAGCACATCCAGGACTTGCGGGTGTATCACAGCCAGCTTCCTCAAATATCTGAGAGCAAGTTTTACCACCAGCTCCAGGTACGGGAATACTATATAAGTCCATCCAAACCTGTACATTTTTTTTAAAAAAATAATGATAATAAAGCCAAACAAGTTCAGGAACTCCATAGCATATAAAATCCTGACTACAATTTCCAATGATGACCAAAATTGCATTTCAAAACAGAATTGTACATGGTTTCAAACCTTTTGGGTGGCAGGGACAATAAATGTAGGAACTTTAACCTTCTTTCCCTGCAAATAAGATTTACAAAATATCATAGGCCTCAAATATCCAGATGCTAAAACATGGATATAAAATAAGCGAAGTGTAGCAAGGATAAGGGTCGTAGGAAACCTCAGAAACAACCTTACATTTTCCATCATAAACCAATAGTATGGTACGACATAGCAGAATAAGCTAATAGCAACATAGAAAAATACCAGTTGTTTAAGCTTACAACATTCACATAAAAAACATAGACGTGACACTCTTTAAACAAACCAGTCATCACTAGGAAAGAATTGAACCAAATATAAAATTGTTTTAAGAAAGAAAATATATCATAATATCAATTAAGTTTTGAGGGCAGTAATAAGGAGTGTGTATAATCACATTCACAAGTAAAAGAGTTGAGGATTATTACTGCAGCATGAAAAACTTTAGCCAAAGCCAAAAAATCCTCTGTCTTTCCCCCAGTACAAGATCCAACATATACTCTGTCAATTTTCACATCTTTACATTCCCTTGCTAGAGAACGGTTATCTGGAGAATGGGGCTGCAGTATGTTTTTTTTAAAACATTAGAACATGAAAACATGTAAACATAGGCAGAACAATACACACACACACACACACATACACATATTAGGGCAATCTAGATCACCTACCTTAGCTACCACAGGCTCCAGTTTTGATACATCAAATCTGTACTCTAAAAGAAATCTGAATACAACATACTATACTAGTCAACAACAATGAACCTCAAAAGCAAACAAATATTGATTGAACAAGCAAAAAGAAAAAGAGAGAAACTAATAGAACCAATTCCAAAAATGACAGTTTATATGGAGATTTTTATTCATAACTATGTTTTTATAATTATAAAAATAGCAAAAATCACTTAATAGTTTTCAATAATTTATTGAATTCTACCCATGCTTCAAGAAACAAGAGACTTTTCATTCACGCGAGTGAAAAGATAAGACTATACCAACCAAACACGAGCAAACATTTTCCCAAGTAACTTACAGTAACCGACCCAATAAGTCTTAATTACACTGGAAGTATAGTTTGTCTTTCTCATAAAAGTCCATGCCCGCCCAAGACCCAGACTTGGGAGACATCGAAGGTTTTTCATATTACGCTCACCTGAATATTCAAACCTACAACCTCTAGGTAGGCATTTTCAGAGACTGCAAACCAAAACCAACGAGGCTGCCTCTTGGAGGCAGGGCATGATCCATAAAACCCAAAAGGAACAACAATATTTAGCCAGCTCAAAAATTTTTATCCAATTTTTTTGCAATAACACTAAAAACTTAAAAGAAAAGACTCAAGAGTGAAGGAAAAACAGTACAACTCAATGTTCTGATAAGGAATTCAGAAGTGTCTTTATCCAACTTAGGGGCTTTGGACACCAGAAGAATTGATAACTGAAGCAATCTCTCTTTTGTCAACTGAGCGAGGCCGCCAATCTATACCTTCCAGAATAAAACTGTTGTGATTGTTTTTGGTATATAGATTACTGAAGAACTTTAAGATTTCCTTTGTGATACCTCTGTCTTATAAAATATTGACTCCAGCCTCTAAAACTAACTCTGAGATAAAAATTATTCACACTTAAATTCTAGCAATCTTTGGAAGTACACTGAATATGCATCCCCTTCATTTTACCTAATATGTTTACTCTTCTGCAAAAGTCTACTTTCCTCGCAACAAATTTCAAAGAATCTCTGTTGAAGTTTTTTAGACCTTTTACCCTCTTTCTCTAAGGAAAGATTTCTCCCTTTCTTAGTGTCCTTCCTTTCTTTTGCCATGCTCCCACGAATGTCCCCACCCAAAGCCTTTATCTTTCTTTCAAGTTCTGTTCTTTGAGCTTTTTCGTCATTTTGAAGCCCAACCATCTAAAGAAAAATAATCCTCCTATCAACATTATACCAGTTGCTGAAGTTCCAGGTCTTGAAGCCAAGTGTTCTCAAAAGTCAAAACGAAGAGCATGGACCCAAAATAAATCCCCCTTTTCCAAAATGGAGGATGCATGATCTGAAATCAACTTAGCTTCTTAGAACACTTGACTCTTCGAGCATGTCCAACGATAGTTTTAAAGTGAGAAACCTATCAAGCAAGGATTGTGTTGGTCCATTGGAACTTCCCTCATATTTCAACCACGAAAACTTCCCATCGAATAAAGGAATTTCTACCGACTCCCATGCTTCTATAACAATTGCAATTTGAAAGGACCAATGGTAACTTAACATTAAGTCACCTCCCAAGCACCATCTCCCATGACAGCAAGTATAGAATCTCTATTTCCTCCCCATAAATTCTCCCTTTCTTTATAAATTGAAGGCCAATAAATATTAGAAATCCAACATTCTTCTTCATCTTTCATTGCTACTTTCTGTTAGTCGAGGATATTAATTCTGTAACAAGTTAGGCTTTTCTGTTATCCCCTTGGGTATTAGGTGCCATTAGCTGGGTATAGTGTATGGGCCATTATATATTATAAATACGAGTACTGTGCCCGACTAATATTATGAATCAAAACAAAATTATTTCATTTACAGGGTGTTTATAGCCTTCCTTTTCACTTTCACCATGGAAGTAAAAGCCCCCTTCAAAGTTTCTACAAAATTGAGTTCCTCATCTGAAAGATATACGATGCCCCAAAACCAACTGAGAGACTCATAGGGCATTCAACACCTAAATAGCTGTCTTAGTGTCTGATTTTAAATCATCACGTGCATTTAGATTTACAGTTTGTTCTTTTAATCATTGGGATTTGGGCCAGTTTAGGGTAGTTCTTTATTGCCAAACAAATTTTGGTATCATTTTATTTATCATAAGCCATAAAGTTCCAGCTGATTAATATAAATACATATATTGTCGTATACACGTAGGATACAAAGTATATACGTATGTAGAATGTCAATGTATGCGTTAACTGAACATCTTTGCAAATATAAAAATTCACACAATAGCAAAATGAAATACCTTGCGTTCCCATCACTGTAAACTGCTTCGTAGGCTTTGGATGTCTTATCCTGTCCAAAACACATAATACAATAATCCCAACAAACTCCAGCAGATAACCAATATCAAAAGTATTTTAATTATATGATAAAAACATCCAATCAAAATTGAATGCACTTTAATGTATCATTTCAACCATCTTCCTTCCTTCCAAGCAGACAGGCAAACATGATAAAAAGAGAGACAGAATTGGTCAAATAACAAAGAGAGACTTGACATTATTTCAATATCAATGTAAATAGCATGCATCCGTGGCCATATATCCATCATCCATCTAGATAACTAAATGGAAGATAATGCAACCACGCTGTATGCATCTACTGCAAACAAAAACATCAAGTAATGTTGGCCTCATTGACGCTTCATTGTATCACTTCAGCTGTTCCTTGCAAGCAGAGATGCAGAGATGCAGAGATGCCAAAAGGAGAAATAGAACTGTTCTAATAATTTCAATGCCCCCTTTGTACTCACCTGGAGGCACTTGAATGTTGCAAACATGCTAAATGTAGAGACTTAAATTATTTTAGTAAACTTTAGTGCCCCATCTGGACTAACCTCAAGGTACTTGAACGTAGTACTATCAGAAGGAATAACTCCATTCTTTCCTCCAGCTTCAACAACCATGTTGCACAATGTCATTCTTTCTTCCATCTACCCAGAAGAAAGGACTCAAAAATCAAATTACCTTTTATTCAACATCTGATCACCAAATGCTTAGATAAAATATATACGTATACGTAAAATTATTGTCAGGTAATATTCCAAGATCTCTGTAAAATAGGGTACTCACAGTTAAACTTTCAATAGTTGTGCCGACAAATTCCATGGCTTTATATGTTGCACCAGATACTGATATTTCACCAATAATCTGTAAGGTGCAAATAGTAGGTTTTAATTAACAGTGCAACCAACCACCAAGAGAAAAGAAAAAAAAATTATAAGACGACATAGGACATAAATAAAAGACTATAGAAGTGACACTTTAAAGACTTTATAAATGTATATCTATTCCAAACACTGGAATCGGAAAGAAAAATTATTTTCCTGCATGTGATGCTAGAGAAATCACAAGAAATATTTTCTTCAATTGCTAAATAATTCAATCTCCATGAACGTCATTTCAAATTGCAAATTAATCCAAAATATCGTCTCATTTTCAATCTAATATTAGATTATTTTAACACTATGGATATGTTTGATCAAAACTTTTTTGTTCCAAGTCCATATAAATTTTAACAATGCAATATAATAGCATTATACATTCATTTTTACCTGCAGTCCCATGCAGTGAGCTAAGATTGACATTTATAGATATAATCACCACATATGAGTTAACCCTTCACAATAGTTCATAGTTATAGTTAGGGTAAATATCTGTTTCACCCTATAATTACATCTTTATCCTCGAGCATCATTGATTCTCTATGAACAGCCATTCATAGACTCGTTCTCAATTCTTTTTAAGTACCAAGCGCCTTGAAATATAAGAATCCTCTGGATATTAAGCATGCATGAAGAATGCGAAAGAAAATGAAGAATATTTTGTGTGGGGAGCACAACTAAAAAACTTTAAATCATAAATGAAAAGCCATAAGAAATCAAGAAAAATAAAATAAAACAAAAAGGCCAACAAAAACAACCAAAAAGATGAGCCAAACAACAATAGACCTCACAAGACAAAAAAAAAAATGCTCCAATCCAAAATAATAAAATTTAGAAGATAATTGACACTATGTATAACAAGAAAATGAAAAATAAAGGAAGTGAGGGTTTCTTCCAGAGATTTTTTGAAGTAGCATATTTTTTATTTCTTTAAAAAAAATTCTGTAGAAAATAATAATTTATTTTAATTATTAAAAAAACTCCCCAAGGAGGCACTTTAAGGTGCGCAGATAAATGAATGAAGTTTAAAATTATGATTTCTAGACAAAGAAAAAAAAGGTTTCAGCATTCTTAACAATTTTGACATTTTGTAAATCTAAGGCATATGCTCTTTATCAGCAATGACACTTTATTTTTTATACCATTCGAAAACCAAAAGAAATTTCCTTTAACTAGTATAAATGATAAGTTATAAATTGATGTCAAATAAGTGCAGGTATGTTTAAATATGTTCATGTCAAGATGATAAGTCAAGATGTGATTGTACTTGTACATGCAGCAACATAACCATTTAAAGAAACACAAATATCTTATTTATTAGGCACATAACCATTTAAATAGATATCTTATTATGGTTTGACTTACTTGCAAAATCAAGTCCTTTGCAAGTAAATAATCAGGCATTTCTCCATCCATGACAAACCTTAGAGTTGGGGGAACCTGAAATTTAAAAACACAAAACAAACAAACAAATATGATGTATTGTCGGGACATACTATAATCCTTAAAATACAAATTGGAAGTCGCTAAAGGATATCATACAAGTACATGGGAATAATAGGATATGTGAAGGAACACACGGTGTGAAAACCACAAGGGTCACAAAGAATTCACATTGGTCAGCGACAATAGTTTTCTGTTCCAAATGTACATAGAATTTATTGATTTCTTAATACTTTGAAGCCGAGCAGCAAATGTACCATTGAATGTGTATTATCCTCTTTGATGGATAAATAGGACAGCAAGATCAAGTCAAAACTGTTATCTAATCCCTCTTAAAGAATGTCTCGTTCTCAATTAAGAATAACATGTTTTACGGTTTTCAACAATCAAAATTTTGAATTTCAAAACAACCAGAGTACATTTGTAAATCTACTCAAATAAACACAATATAATAAAGCACACTCTTTGCACATTACGAGCGTCAAATAACATCCATGCTAGAAGCACAATGATAGAATTACAAATTTGGCAGACCTTGAGCAGTGATTTCCCAGTGCCCAAAACAAATCCTGCATCAGTATTACCAATTCCACTAGCAAATTGACCAAATGCACCAGCTGTACAGGTATGAGAGTCTGTACCGAGCAGGACCTGAAGACGTGAAGCATTCCAAAAATGTTATTTAACATAAAAGTACAAACAAGAATAAATCATAGGCAAAAAGATGAACATTTCAAAGTAATTATGACCTCCCCAGGCCTACAGTGACCTTCTTGAGCTAATGCAACATGGCAGACACCTTTGTAATCTGGGTTCACCTGAGGAAATTATTTAAGTTTGTTTATTTGAAGCACGTAATAACAGCCACAGAGAAATGGCTTTTGCACGTGCCTAATAAAGTAAAGCTGGATTTTCATACCCTGAAATCGCTAAGATCCTTAATATCATAAAAGTACTTGATATTCTGTTCTTTTGAGAAATCTCTCAGAATGTCCACATTACGGTTAGCACGTTCATCACTGGTGAATATGTAATGGTCAGGTATAATCACAACCTTTTCTCGATCCCAAACCTTCAATGAAAAAATAGTTACGTCACAATAACATTCAGGGAGCACGTTAGCTGTAGTATAAATAAAAGCTTGAACAAGGACAGTACATGTACTCAAGGTTTATTAAGGTTTGTTAAGGTTTAATACCTCTTTATGGGTCTCGGTTTCCCATTCTTTTTGTAATTATTAATTCAGTCTGATTCTTTTGGATTAGAGTCCGTTCATGTAGTTTTTGGACTCCTTTACTTTTCTTTTCTTTACTTTTCTTTTTATGTACTTGTATATTCTTTCATTTTGTTCGATGAAAGCTCGGTTTCTTATTTTAAAAAAAGGCTTATTAAGGTGAATACAATGACAACGTCCATCCTGCTAAACTGATTAAACCCCTATTATAAAACACGTGAATTGTTTCGACAGTTAATGAAAAAATCACAATGCTATAGAGCGTAAAGTAGCCTTGTTCCCATTAATTTACACCTCGAAACTAAAACTAATTCACTTTCTTCTTCATTTTATCTTCCGATTCTCTAGCACAATTTTATCCGGACATAATTATAGATTTCTGAAGCATGGCCAAGATTTATGCAAGCAAATCCAACGTCACAACAGAATTTCTTAGAACGAATAGGTGTATAGCTTCATTATCGTTTTCCTTTTTTTTAATAGTATAACTTCGTTTATTATACCAATTAAACTTGACTAAACGTAAAATCATGAGAAATGTGAACTTCTAACATAAAACTGTAAGAAGTAAAATACCTTTGCGTTCTCTCCGAACTCCTTTTTAAAAATTCCGATAGAACCAGGACCGCAAACATCGTGAGTCATCAAAACATCCACGTTAACCCAAACATTTTCACCTGGGCTCAGCTGAGTTTTTTCAGCAGCCTTAGCAAATATCTTTTCCGTCATAGTCATTGCCGTTTTGATCTGAAATTAATAGAAAATGAATAGTTATAAATAACAAAATCAGTAATCCCAATTGCAGGACGAAGGTCAATGAGAACGCGGAAGAAAACCCAACCGAGCCAGTGGCGCTGGGCTTGCGTTCCGATTGCTGTGGTGCCATGACCGAACATATTTTCTTCGGTGTCGTTCTCTCGCATCTCCGAAACGAAAACGGCAACGACGAAGATAAAGCAGCGAGGTCCGAATCCTTCTGAAAATACAAGCAAAACAATAGATGGTTAAGATACGGGATTGATCCAGGTGTATAAAATGCAGGAACTAGAAGCTGTAAGAAGAAAAATGGGGATAACACAGAGATGGGCCAATATGAAGATCTTTTGAACGGAAGAAAACTCGAGTGCTCATGAGTTCAGACCTTATTGCTTAAGAAGGGCGTTGATGTCAGAGCAGCAGTGGAAGTAGCCATGGCCGCAAATCTTTAGCTTCTTATCGAGAGAAGGAAGGAAGAAGATTCCGCTTCAGCGCAAAATGCTCCCGGAGGATATAAAGGCGGCTTCAGTTTACCACGCTTTGCAATTGTGAACGACGACGCTTCTGCAGGGATTTTCTGTAGGGAAGTCAAGACTGCAAAATGGCAGGTTATATTATGCACGTGCGAATGGATGGTTTTCTCAAGCAAACAAAAATTATTAATTTTTACCCTAATTTTTAAACCTTTTAATCCCATAAGTTTTTTTTTTTTTTCCTATAGAATAAATTTGAGCTAGAGATTTGAACATTTGAATACATGTTAGGGTATCCTTTTTATTCAACAATATGTGAGGATGACGATTTGAACGTTCGACCTTTTGATAAAAATTATATGTCTTAACCAACTATGTTTAGCTTGACAACCTTGTGTTGCTTTTAAATTTTAGTCGTTAAACTTTCAAGTGTTAGAGTGAGCATAATTGTGTATTTCTACATCTTTTTATGATATTATGCTTTTTCTAATACTTGTTTGTGCACCTGCCAATAAGAATTCATATTACCATTTTTTTGTCCACATTTGTAATGATATTATTTATGTGATATATTTATCACTCTTTAATCTTTGTTTGTCTAAATCTTTTTTTCTCTATCTAATTTTTTTTTCATTTATCTTCACATTTCTCTCTTTCTAATATTTATACAGCTATCTCAACTTTTCAACAAATATTTCAAAAAAGTATAAAATCAAAAAATGTAATCATACAAAATGGTTTATTATAGTTGGTAATACGAAATGATTTTAATATTACATAATTTTATATTGTATATTAATGCACCTAAAACTATATTGAATTTATGCCCCCTAATATAAGTTTATGGATATGCCATTGTGTATTGTAATTTAATTCCTCTTATACTATTGTCGTTGTTATTATTGATTGATATTAAGTTGACATCAAGCATATGTTCCTCCAATGTACAACAACAACAATATAACAATAAACACTGCATGGTACAAAAATAGTAATAGAGAATGTGCAAATTGACCTATCGATAATAATAATATTGGAGGTCTTCAAACAAGTAATATGAATAATTACCTCCATAACTACGACACAATATTCTAAAAAAAAGATACAAATTGAATGAACTATTTGCGATTTCAATATTAGCATATAGTACTTGAGCACAATAAACAGTTAGGAAGGTTTAGGGTGTATGAATCTTTATGCCTACTACCATTGAAAGTTTGATAACTATTTAATTTTTTGAAAAAAACAAAATTTTGTATTTGATTGTATTTCTTTCTCTTAGTTGTCAAATTTTGAATGGAGTGAGTAAGAAGATCCATATGGTATGCAGCTACATAGTGTTGTTAAATTAATTGATTAAATTAATAATTTAACACAATATCTATAAGAAAATATAAGAGAAATTAATTAAATAAAAAAAATCTAAAATTGAAGACAAATATATAAATTTGACATTCATTTTAAAGTGCAAAAACAGTTCATTTATACAATAAGAGCTTCGATTAATGCCATCAGGAAATCAGTATCATACGACACATCGATCCATTCGGATAATCCGAAACTTAAACGTGGAGCGGACTTGTATCCTTCCGGATCGATCATCTTCCGCGTCTTCCATGATCATTCTGTAATTACCAGCGAGTAATTTAACTGGGTCTTTCATTTTCCCTCTAAATTTCGGAATTTGTGTTGTTTGGTGGGCTACAAAATTATGGAGCAGGAGAGAAGTTTGCCGGGGTCGTTGCTTAGCCCTAGATCTCCGTCTTCGCAGCCTTATCTGTTAGTATCGGTGACTGATCCCGTGAAATTGGGCAATGGCGTCCAGGCTTATATCTCATACCGAGTCATTACAAAGGTATTTGTGCATGTAGAATGTTTTTTCAATGGTTTTCCGACCTGTTGTTTAATTGGGTGTTCACTTTGAACCATTTGCTGGGAATTATCGAGGTAGTACGTATCCCAAGTTTTTTGCGATTACATTAGCGAATTGCTGACTTGTAGCTTAGCTTACAACCCGACTTGCTATCGAACTGACAGTTTTCGAGTTCATTTGGCTCCCAATTATGTTTGATTATGTGAATTTTGTTTGTGACGAGAAGTGAAGAATGCTAATTGTGTACTTAATCAAGAAACTCGAAGGCAATTATGTGTAAAGGAATGCAGTTTGGATATCGAATGTTATCATCCAATAAAATGAATAATTTTTGGAGTTGAAGCTGATAGATGATGTAAGAGATGATCGACCTTGACTTTGTAAAGAAAACGAGCAAGGTATGTTCTTTTCTGGGAAGTTCTATAGGCTCGATAGGAAGCTCTGAGGAGGAGTTGATGTAAATAAGAGGAAGTTCTCTACATGGTAGTAATTAGATGAATGAATGGTTGTACAAGATGTGGTTGAATAGTTCTCTATTTAAAGGGAGGATTGTTAAAAACACAACGGTTAGAAGTGGGGGGGCCTATTGTCTTGACAGTATAGGCAATCTGAGTGTTTAAAGAGTTTTAGACGTAGGCAGCCATTGGTTGAAGGTTCTATAAGAACTATAAAAACTCTTGGATTTTCCTCATTATTGTGCTGCGATCTTCTTCTCTTGAGGATGGTAATCAATGAGCTCATAGAGACTATTTTCCATTTATGCTTATTTTCCAATTTCGATCCCATGAAAACAGAACTTATTTGCTGGCAGAATGCAATTTAAGGGGCATAATATTGTCTTGTTGAATGGGGAAGAAGAAGGAATTGGCCAAAACATTGAAGGGTTGAATTTGTATTTAAAGAGATGATTTTTCTTCGTCACAAGAAATCCTTTCTTCAAAAGATGATTGTTGTTTGCCACCTCAACAAAAGAACTATTATTTTGGAACAAGCTTGCTAATTATTACATATTTAAAAAACAATATTTTTTAAAAAAATCCACAAAGATTTCGAGTATAAGGAAAAAAACTAAACTGCATACTAGGGACTTCTTAATAGTTAACAAAATACTTTCATGTATAGAGCATCATATTCATTCGAGAATCCCTTCTGTTTGTACCCTCCTCCAGAGAAGAATTTATCAGATATATTTTTGCACTGAGGTGACCAATTTACTAGGATTAACACTTATTGTTGAAAAGCTTTCCCTTTGTATGCGAACCAAGTATTTATTTAAATTTTTTTAACTTTTTATAATTTTCTTATGATTAACCAGCATATCATTTATTAAAATTTCATTGGCAGACTAATTTTACTGAATACCAAGGACCAGAGAAGATTGTCATTCGGCGATACAGTGATTTTGTTTGGTTACATGATCGGCTTTTTGAGAAGTATAAAGGCATTTTTATTCCTTCTCTTCCAGAGAAAAATGCTGTAGGTAAGAAGTTAACTAGTTAACTTTGCCATCCAGTGCTTCATCATTTTGAGGTTGGATTATATTGCTAATGATAGTAATTGTGTTTCCCCTTCCCCTGCTTTCATTGCATGCTTGCATTATGGTCATATATATATATATATATTGGATGGAAACATAATTTCATCGATAGAATGAAACTTTTTTTTTTTTGTTGAAAAGAAACCATTTC